>VDFB02139124.1:0-87448 GCA_007258455.2 Sequoia sempervirens | reverse complement strand
CAAATACTTCCATATTTTTTCAAAGATCTAGCAAAGGGTTGAATCCTAGGAGGTTGATTAGGATCTACTGGGGGGTTCACCACCAAGTTTAGACTTGGAAATACAATGCAATAAAGGCTGAAATGCAAGATGTAAAACAAAACCTTAATTTGATGCAATGCTTTAATGAATGATTTAAAAATGAAAGTAAAATAAAAAAAAAGACTAGTAAATTGGACGTGTGTACCTGGAAGCGAGAATGGAGCTCTGAAATCATAAAATGCTAACTTTTAGGCCTGGTGGGACTCATTCACCATTCTAGGTGAATCAGTTCAAGTTTTGTGTGACTATTTTGGAATTTGTTTTAGCCAAAAGGTTACTTAGATCTACAAAAATCTATACTAAGCAGGTGCAATGGAACTCATTCACCAGTAGTGGAAAATTAATCCACTTCTAATTTTTTGAGAATTCAAAACTGAAATCTATCACTCTTGGCCTACTTTGATGTTCTTGATAGAGATTCGGGTCTAAAATTACAAATTATAGCCGATAGATCTTCTCCAAGCTTCTCCAAGGCTTGATTGCAACTTTGACAACTTGAATCCTTTTACAACTTTATCCAACCTTGCTCCTTGAGAAATCTACCACCTAAAACATGAAATCAAAAAAAAAGGAGAGTGAATAATGTTAGTGGTTTATTAAATAGAGGTTTTCCTTGGTCAAGCCCCTTGTTGGTAATTAAACCTTGAATGAAATCAAATAGAGAAGGATAATGATGAATGAAAAATAGATGTTGTAACTCACCAAACCCTTGAAGTAGAATCTTGCAATTATGGTGGAGTTGGATGCAATGGATGTAAACCTTGAATCTTGTTTGAAAGATGTTGATCTTGAATGTAATGTTAGCTTGAATCATGAGAACATACACCATAATTGTTAGATCCACAATAAACATGATTCATAAATCATTTTACATGATGAATGATGCTTGAAAATTCTACAAAATGCTTGATAATATAGTCTTAAAGACTCTTGAATGCTGTGTGAATGCTCTTGATTAAAAAATTTTGATGATGAATTCTCTACACAAAAGTATTAGGTAAAAATGAGTAGATGAACCTTTTATTTATAGTCAATTATGCACTAAATCCTAAAAATGCAACACTACAAGCCGACATTAGATCTAGGAGATGAAATTTCACCAGAAAATTGAATTAATATTGGATTTTGAGTCAAAAGGGACTCATTCACCACAAGTGGTGAATGGTTCCCACCTAAGGGGACTCATTCTCCATGCGTGGTGAATGAGTCCCACCTTATATTTTTAAAGGTAGGTTTCAAGATTTAGGTGCCTCAAATTGGTTTTTTGGGATTTATCTAGAACATAAACATAAATAAGGCTTTTGGATGCAATTTGGGGCCAATAAAGCATAATAAAGCCCAATTATTAAATAAAATACCCTTACAAGATTATGAAAGTGTGTTACAACCCTTTACAACACCCTAGAAAAGGCCTTAATTAAGAATAATTTGGCTAAAAATGGGTTCAAATACATAAAAAATCCCTAGAAAAGTATGAAAATGGCTTACAACACTGTACAACACCTTTGATCGGCATAAATTAAAGCATAAAAGGACGTTTACTGGCCTTGTTTAATTAAAAATTTCATATAAAAGGGTGAAAGTGGGTTACAATACTTCACAACACCTTTAAACAAGACATTGATAAATGCATTTTATTTTCTTTGCAAGGGCACATGACTTAATGTGAATGAGTTAAAACATATTGAAATTCCAAATCAATTCAAATTGTAGGATTTAATTCAACAAGAGGGAGCTAAACCCATATGAAATTTCCACCATTGATAATTTTTGACACTACAATTATGAACATTGTTATCACTAGAGTTTTTTGTTTTTCCTGCTCATGCATGAGATGGTGATATTCTTCTCTTTTTATGGTGGTGTTGGAACCCTCTATTGGGGTTTTGGTGTCGAGTTCTCATAGTATTTTCCCCAATTTTGATTGGTTGGGTGGGATGTTTCTTGTTTGTGTTGGCTAAAGAAGCCTATGTTCTTATAGGTCTGGCTAGCATTAGGGAATGAAATTAGATTGGTGCATCCTTGCCTCTATTTTATATTTTAATTCTTGGTGGAATTTTTTATTTTATAGGTGGTGACTTCTCCTATAGAGGTGGATATTTTTCTCATTGGTGTGGATGACATTCTATTTTTTCTTGTGGGTACTTCTCTTTTTTTGGTGAAGACCTCTCCTATAGAGTTGGAGTTTTCCTTTTATTTGAGAGTTTGTCAACTATTGCAAGGGTGATCTTGTAGCCTCATTTTTTTTCTTCTCCATTTTTTCTTAACATTGGAGCTAAGGGTTATGGTTGTGATCTTCTACATTGAAAGGAAATAGGTGAAAAAATTTATTAGCTATTAGCTCTTGATTGATGCTAGTGTTGATCATGATGCTAGTGGCACACCAACAATGCAGATAAATCCTCACAAACAAACTAGGGGAACTTATCTTTACTTGAAATATGAAACTAGGAAAACCTAAATCTTTAGGCTGACTCATCTTATTCCCAAGGCTCGTTTAAGTTAGGTCTTGAACATACTAGGTTTGCATCAGGGTTCGTTGTGACAATGCTATTAATCACAAAGGGTAAAGGATAATTTATAGTTCTAAAAGGAATTATAAGGTTCAGTAAAAGGTATACTCAGGTTGACCATTAGACAACTTCATGAAATCAAGAAATATGCAATACTATTTCATGAATTCCAAACAAATTTTCCATCACTTAAGTAGATTTAGCTTCAAGCCTTTAAAAATACAATGGAAAAGAAATATTTGCAATAAATTTCTATTCATTCATCTCTTTTTTTGGTACATTTTCTAAAATTTAAACATTTAATCTAAAATAAAGCATCAAAAATACTTGAAAAATAAAAGAGCTCCTAGGAATTATTTATTCATGCTCCCAAAATTAACAAAATCAAAGAAAACCACTCTATACTTCACCAGATTGCTTCACAACTAGGCATAGAATGGTGTGAAATTTTAAATAAGGGGGGGATTTTATTTGGCCACTAGGTAGGTTATATATGCACCCTTAAATAGTGCATCATACAGTGTTGTATAGCTAAACAAACAACCAACTACAAAAAATAACTGGTAGTTTTCAAATTAGCTTCAATATTGATTATTTCTATGTGCATACAAGTTTTTAGTCCAAAATGATTTAGAAATCAATAAAAAAGAACAAAAATTAAAGAATATTTAGCTCTTCTGACATCCAAAAATTTTGAACTTAATTTAAAATAAAACATCTTATGGTCTTTTATATGAACAAGACATGAGGAAGATAAGAAAAATACATGAGAGGAAATCCAAGGGAAAAATCAAGACAAGGCATGTGGAATATGACAACTAGAAAGAGAATTGCTAATGAGGTCAACTGATGTAAACCTTCCTTAGCAAGTTAATGTATTTTAGGTTTTTTATCTTCTTATTATTACTAGGATAATATCTTGAATCTAGATAGTATGTAGGAACTTTCCCATATATTTAAAACAATTGATTTATCATTTTTGTTCCTACATCCTGGTTCTACCTTAGGATTTCTACTCTCAGGAATGTGTCACACTAGAGATTGGCACTCCTTCTCACCACATTTGTAATACTAGGGTTTCTGGTATTCTGATGACTCAAGCTCCTCCTTCATATACCTTCTTGGAATGCATTGCCAAATCTAGATATGATTCTATCCGTGATCAAAATTTTCCTAACCATCCATACCCAAATGTTGCATTGCAATCTACTTCTCCTACAAGTATAAATTCCACACATTAAATACCTTTTAGAAAAGTCATAAAACTCTAATGAAAATAAAATCATTGTAAATAAATCATCATGTTAAATCATGATAAATATCATGCTTTTAAAATATAATATTCTCGCATAGTTATTCTATCCTAGTTGGGTTACCGACCCTTTGGACCTTCAGGAAACATTAAAACATCTAACTTTTAAACTTAACATTATTACCCAGTGCCCAATACCTAATAATTCATCAATTATAAAAGAAAATTCCCAAACCTCAAAGTTTACCAAAACTTCCATTTTACTAGAACTTTACTCCCATATAGGAACATTGTACCTAAAACTTTGCATTTACATTTTACATCTCTTGCTACCTGGTACTTGATTTCTACTACTCGGTACTCTTGAACCACAAAATACTTTAAAAAAATTACTTTAACTTATACCTTCCAGTGATCTCTTCCTCTAGCTAGCACCTTCCATAAGCATTAGTTTTCACTTGGGTCCCCATGCTTTATAGTCTTGGGTCATGTTGTGAGACCACACAACATGGAACTAGTAAAACCAAATTTAAAAGAAATTGAGGTTTAAATTACCTACTAAAAATATCAAATTATACACATTTCAAAACAAAAACTTACCTTCACCTAGATTCTGGCATAAAGATAATAAAGTTTCTCTGAAAAGTACTAGTGTGTGTTATGATTGATTCTAGTCTTTAAAACTGGGTGGAAAAACTAGCTCATTGGTAATCCTCCAAATCCAACCATGGATAAATCCTTGTGGTCAATAAAGCATCCATAGCCTCAACAAGGTTATCTCTATAATTCCCCAAACATAGCCCCGATAGGGATATTTGGATAGCCTAAAGAGTTGAATTTTTCTCTTTTGATATTTCTTTGATACTCATTTTTTTTATATATTGCAATATAAGCTCATTTTCTTCAACTTGCAAGCAATGAAGACCACTATTAGGTTGTGAATTACAGTGGTAGTGAATGTTACCTTTTTAATTTTCATTCACTACAAATTCCTTCATCGTTTCACCAATTTCTAGAAACTCTTTTAATAATTTGCTTTAAGTGTGACTTTCTAGCTAAATTTTACCATCCTTATGCCAAGTCCTAGCTAACTACAATTCACTATATGTTAAAAAGTATGCATAAGTGAAAATTTAGCAGCGAATAATTGGATCACCAAATTAAATCTAAATTTAGAACTATTGATTACCACCCTTCCATCTTTAGCTTATGGAAACCACTAAATTCTTGACTAGCTACAATTTCGATTTGATGGTGTAACACCACATTAATGCATCAGAGTTATCATCATGATTCTTAATTCCAATCATAATACTTTGTATTTAACTTTCATGACTTAACACACATGTATTATTTCTTTTCAATTCCCATATGCTAATCTATGCTACCTTACCGAATTGATTTTTCTTTCTTCATTGCACACATGTACACCTTCATGATTAATATGGACCAAACAAATATAATGAAATGACCACTATTAATTTTGAAATCTTCAATTTTCTCAATTTTTGATCTTCATATTGGATAAATTCAAAGAAATTTCCATTAATTATGTGAGAATTAATTTGATTTAGCATTCTGCTCTAGAGAAGCTTGTCTGGTTGCCACCTCAATTTGCATTTTCGAAGACTTTGTTCTAGGAAACTATGTACCACAACTCCTTCATTGTTTTCTATAAATTGAGCACTTCTCTTTTTGTGTCATATAATAAAGGACCCTTTCCTTGAAATGGGAATAATTCATGATAAATTGGATTTAATAAGGTCTTAATCTAATGTTGTGAGGCATTTTATGCATCCACAATAGGTCTTGGACCCTTGAAATTTGAATAAATGACATCTTCTAAAGGTGTTGTAAAGTGTTATAAGATACTTTCACACTTTTCAAGACTTAATAAACTCATTTCTCCCTAATTCAACATCATAAAATGTGTAAAATAGTATTATTACATCAATTTAAAAGGTTCTTGAATTAAACTTAATGTTAAACTCGTGTTGTAATGTGTCTTGCACATTCACATTGGTTATTGTGCCTTCATAGGCTATGTGGACCTCGTTTTAGTGTTGTAAAGTGTATTAAATCACACTTTCACATCAATTTGTATGTCCCAAGCCTCATTTTTCATTCACCTCATCACTAATAGTCCCATATTAACCCATATTATTCATCATGAGGCTCAAATTGATCAAATACTTGACAAAGTTGTAATTTAAACATTATTTCCTTATCTCCTGGCATGTTAACTGTCAAAATGACCCCTGTGGGATCCATCCACCATGCATGATGAATCAATCTGATCTAGGTGGGACCCATTCACCATGTGTGGTGAATTAGTCCCATTTGCCCCAATTTTGACCTTTGAGCAGGAAAAAAGTCAAATTGGTACCCCTCCACTTTGCTTATGTTTTCTGTTAGCATGTTTTCACTTTGATAGACTTTGGTAATTTGTTTTAGATATTTTGATCACTGAATTTAGAGCAATAATGGATTCATTTTGTGATATGGTGATACTTTGTATCGTGATAATTAATTTCTGACACGCTTTATGTTAGCATAGATGTTTCCTTCAGATGTAATTGCTATATATATTTGTTTATGGTAGATTAACTATTATTTAATTTTTTAGTTTGATGTGATGTGTATTCGTGTGGAGAACAGAGTTGCATCACTCGCTTGCAAGTGCCCTGTGATTTACGTGATTTTCTCGGCACATTGTGTTTGTATAATGGATTATATGTATGTATGTTATTTGTTTGATTGCAGGATTATAGGTACATGACACCGACTCCACCTGGTTTCTCAGGTCTAAGCGTGTTAAGACTCCATGAAAATGCTGATTGGAAGGTAGTAACAAGGTTTTTCCTAGTCTAGTCTCAAACCCAATCGTAGTATGTCATCGGTTTAAGTCTAGTGTCTCTGGTTGTCTCATTTGTGTCTGATTGGGTTATTTATTTTGAAGGGAAAATTTTGTTAATTTATTATAAGATTAATGTTCTTTTAATTCAATGTTTATTTTAAATTAATTTTAAATGTTGAAAATAAAGTTTTACATTTTATTTAATTAATTAATTAGTTTATTTGGTTAAGTAATTTAATCATTGAGATTAAAATAATTTAATTAAATAAATTAATTAATGGAATTAATGTTATTTTATTTGTGAAAATAGATTAAATTTGAACTAATTGTTTTGTGGGAAATGGAATTTTAATTATGAAATAAATAAATAAATAAAGAAAAGGAAATTGAATTTTGAATTTTGAATTCTTGGTAAGGAAGAAAGAAAGATTTGCCATGAGTTTGTTAGAAGATATTTTATTCTTGACATGTGTGTTAGTTAAAATTAATTGCTTTTTCTTGTTGAGGATTCTCTCAGAAGATATTATGTGATTTGGGGAAAACAGGAAATCACTTCATGGGAAATGAAAAGTACAGTGAATTGTTGAAATTTTTTTTGTTGAATTCTTTTGAGTTTATTATTAAAAATTTTGGAAGTAGATTTGGGATTGTTTTTGGTTAGAATTTGCATTCTTCTAGAAATTGGTGTGCTAGAAGGGCTTTGAAAGATTGCACGCATCAGGAAAACAAATCTTTACTTCTACAACCAAGTTTTTTTTTTAAGCTACAGGAATACAGGTATTCCTCTATTTAATTTAATTTGTTTTCTTTTGAAAGATTTCCTGTGTAAGAATTAGTTTTGTGCAACTTTATTAAATTATGAATTTAAAATATTTCCAGAGGAAACTATTGTGTTTTGTGACTTCTGTATTCTTCTCGATGATTTTTGTGAAAAAATGGTTTTGTTATCTCTTTGTGTTTTCTTTACAAAACAAAATATTATAGTGAAATCAGAGGGCAACACAAAGATTTGATTTAATAGTAGTAAATTCACAGAGGAAATTGATGAAATCTTTGTAGGATTTTATGTTGAAATCATCTGTTAAATCCAGTGATAAATTTGGGGGTTATGAAATGAAAACCTCTGTAGTTGAAACTACTATATTGGGAATAAATTGTACAAAATTTATATGTTCTTTTCAATTTCCTATGGAAAGCTTTATCAGGATATTTATCTGTATATTTTAATCATACTTGTTATATATATATATATATTCTAATACAAATATATATATATATATATATATATATATATATTCTAATACAAATATATATATATATATATATACATACATGTGAATTCATTGTGTAAAAATATTGATATCTTATCTTCCTCGTTTTTGAAAAGATCCGAAACGCGGACATTATCGAGGGTTTTGAATTTTTTAGTTTGTAAAAAAAAAGTAATAATAAAAGATGAGGTTTTAAGTTTAAGGGGGGTCGTAGGCTTCCACCACAGCCGCCCCACATAGGGAGATGGCTGTGGAGGCAGCCAACACTTCCCTCACAGGGAGCGATGACTGCCAACACAGCCGTTACCCCATGTGGGGGTAGGCTGTGAATAACAGTCTATGATTGTGTAAAATAGTCCAAAACTTATGTTTGATAATATGTATCATTTAATAAAGTTTTGAATCCATTACGAAATTTGAAATATCAGTATTCATAGATTTTAAAGTTGTTTTAATTTTGTTATATATATATGTGTGTGTGTGTGTGTGTGTGTGTGTGTGTGTGTGTAAAATTAAAATATATACTTTACTGATTATTGAGTTAGTATTATAATGCAATTTTCTTCAAATTAAAATATGTGTGTGAAGTATAAGATCAATTAGTTTTCAAAATATATGTAGAGAGAAAATTTGGTATTTATATTTATATGAAATTTTGAAGATTAAAAAATTTAGATTATGTGAAAACAATTATTTTTATTCTTTGAGAGAAGAACTATAATCAAATTAATTGATTCTTTTGTGCTTTAAGAAATGGATGTGATGGATTTAGTAAATCCTAATGTTAGATTCCTATTGTTTTGTTTTGTTTTAAATTGTGTTTCCTTTTTGTTGGGAAAATTAGGAATGTATTAGAAGTACAAGTCTTCCAGAAAAGTTTGTTTTAAGGTGGGGATTGTTATTTGTTTTTATACCACCTTTGAGATAACTAGGGTTGTGCACATAATAATATGCGTAGATTTGACATGTGATTCTATAAACATGAGGTGTTGTCCGTTGTGATATTTTGGTTAATAGATTTTGGATATATGTGCACCTTATTTACCCTAGATAGAGAACTTAGATTTCTTATGTTATTTTTAGGGGAGTGGCTCTTTGTGAGGGCCGGCACACAAAGTGGTGCTTGTGTAACTCATGTAGAGTTAGTAAGTCAGTGAAAACTAAAAAAAAACATTAGATAGCTTAAAAACTTTAACTAGATTAATAAGCCTCACTTATAGACCCAAGGACTTGTTCAACATTGAGAATAAGTTGAGAAGGCCTGGAATGGAAAATCGATTTCTTGTTAACTTAAAAGATATTCAATTCTGCAACAATTTGCATGTGGGGCTAGGTTTCATAAGAGGTTGCTAGGGTAACCCAAGTTGGGGGCCAGAACCTAGGAAGAAACACCAAGGTAACCTTTGCAACATTGTGATGAAACTCCTCCTAAAATAACAGTGTCTTTGTGAACTTAGTTTATTTGATTGACCTAATTCTGGAAGCAATGTAACCAATAAGTTAAGTTTGAATTTGTATAGTTTTTCCATGGTTTTACTTGTGTCTAGGGTTTGTAGGTTATGTCTAGGGAACCTTATTACTGTCTCCTAGCATGGGGGTTGGACCTACGGGTACCACATGGTTGGGTGGAACGTGCACCCTGCTCCGTTGGGTCCCCAGTTCTTGATTGTGGTAATGAGTGCTTCTTGGATGGAGAGCTCACATGTGGATTTATGTACTTCCTTATTTGTAACAGTGGAAACTGTACTTGTGTAACACTCCTCAATTTTAATGAGAACATTTGTAACTTGTAATTGTAAACTATTATTTGATCTACCTCATTTGGAAAATGAGTATTGTAATGAAATTTCAAATGCAATGTAAGATTCTTATTTGTACTTTATATCTTTAATGATGTAACTTAAATGATATTCAATGTATGTTTCTAAGTTAATGTTAGATAAATTTATGCAATTTTTAATGCTATTGTCATCAATGGGAATTTTCAAATAGTGTGTCATCGCGTTACTTAGGGAATGTTTGCAATTAGTTGAGTAAATGATTACATTTTTAAAAAAAAATTATTACACTTTCATAGTCAATGCGTCATTCCTTAGGTTACAAGATGGGGCATTACATAAATTTAAGTTTAATATTACTTCATGTCATCCTATGATGAGGTATTGAGGGGTCAAATAGGTGAAATACCTATAAATATAATTCATTTAACTCTAATTGATATATCTTGTCTCTTATCATTCATTCATCCACCAATCTTCCATCTCAAGTCAAGCAACTTAGGGTTTCATCATTTCAAATCACCAAGATATCAATTTTCATACCTTCAAGGGTAGATTCTTCATATTTTGCTATAGAATTTCAAGATCAAACATCATGGAAAGGTAATTAAATCCATTATTGCATGTTTCATTCCATTCTTTCATCATTTTGGTTTAATTACCTCAAAGGGGTTTGACCAAGGTGAACCCTCATGCCCTAACATCCAGCTTTCCTCTCTCTTGTCTTGTGTGTTTATAAATTTAGGACTCTTGGAAGCTTGGAACTAATTGAAGATCAAGTTACAATATTTCTCAAGTATTATCTTCATTCAAGAAGTCAAAATATCATCAAAAGCTCACTTTTAGACCTATAAATTAGAGTTTCAGAAGTGAACACCTATAGAGAATCAAAGTGCAGATCACAAGATTTGGATTCCACTTTTGAAAATATAAAAATTTAAAAGTGGACTCAATCACTATGGGTGGAAAATGGGTCCCACTCCAGGGTCAATTTTGAGTTTTTTGCATTTTTAGATACACTTTTTTCATAAACGAGTTTCAACTTAGTTTTGCAAAACTCAGACTGATTCACCCAAAATGGCGAATGAGTCCCACCAGGCCCAAAAAAAGAATTAGTAGCATTTCAAATGTTTTTTCCAACCTCCTTCAACATCACAGATGCACACTTTCAATTTGGTTCATTTTTGTTAAGTTTCACATCCATTTCTAGTTTATTTTTTCATAACAGAATGTGTTTTCAAATAAATCACATTTCTTAGGTTTTGAATACTTAATCAATCTTATCAGTTATTTTCACTAATATCATCTTATTTAGACATATAAACATCATACAATCCTTTATTTGAGTGAACCACCTAGATTTTGGGTGTGGGATCTATCTCTTTTCCTTAGGTGAAAGACCCTAATTGAACAAAAGAGACCTAGCATTCCTAGTCCAAAAATTCTATAGTTCACTTTCAATTTTTTCACATTTTATTCCTTTTAAATTATCACCTATATTTTTTTTCTTGCTTGTTCTTTCTTGCTACCAGGACATGGAAACACCAATTGGCTTGACCTACATTGACCACTAGAATGGCTTTATGGGTTGCATAACTACATAGTGACTTGGAAATTTTTTCTTTTTGTAGACTCTCAACTTTACTACACCAAATCTACACATGATCATTAGAGAAAATTTTCTTGAATCTAGAGCATACTACTTGCTAAATTCTAACTTGGCTTCAACATTTGTAGCCTCACTCCTAGATCTTCAACTCTTTGCTAAAGAAGTTTGGAGGGTAGTGAATATGATAGTGTGACCTGAATTCTTAGGGAACTAGGACTACATCTTGTCCATTATGTGCTAAAATTTCAGGGTCTCCTCTATAGATAACATCCCTCAGTTTCTAGAATGAGGAGAATTAGTTCCCCTCCAACCCTTTTTAGCTAACCTCTATACCCCTAACTTTGACAATCATTAGGATAATACCTACTTAGGATATTCTGCTCTCATGGATGAAGCATCCCAGAATAACCAACTAGCCACCCTAGTCCTATAGTTGAACAACTCCCTTTTTCTTTTTTTCACTTTTACAACAAGAAGATTTTGTATTTCCATGTATACATGTAATATACGCATATATATAAAGTTTTCCTTTTTTTGTACTTAAGCGTGTATTTACTGTGCATGATTTTTTTTCATTTCATAGTGCAATGTTCCTAGAATATTTCAATTTATTCTCATGTGTGTGTTAAATTAACCAAAAAAATTTAACATGGAGAATGAAACAAAAAACCAAACAAAGCAAACAAAACAAACCCTACCAAAGCAAACTAACCCTAACTATCTAAAAAAAATATCCTAACCAACAATTAACCCTAACTAAGCAATTTACTTTAATCTCTATGACTATTTTCATATTATTCTTTGTATGAATTACAATAGGTTTATCTTTAAATTTTCTTGAAAAGGCTTCAAATTTCCTACTACAAGGATGAATTATCTTAAATTTTTTATGTTTAATAAACATAAATTCAAAGGCATACTTAACAATAAATTAGCTTATATGTATGAAAATGACCTCGTTAAAAGTCGAATTCACACACCTTTGTAGAGTCCTCCATACTCTACCTCTCTCTAGCCCTGGTTCATGGTCTTCTTCTTCATTATGTTAAGTTCCAAGAATGATTGTGTTCATTTCTTGATTTTCTTCCTCTCTGAGATTCTTCGAGTATTCAACCATACCTTCAATATTAAATTTGTTACATAAAGCAATAGAACAGTTTACACTATCATCAAAGAGGGAAAATAAAAACATGATATTTTGTGTTTTGCATGAGATCAAGAAAATTTCCATTTTTAACTTGTGAATTTTAGTTTTTACCAAAAAACATGCATCTCTTGCTCTATTTTCCTATTTTTCTACTTCATGATCATCTTCCACATGTGAGAGGAATGATTACTCACCACTTTTGTTTCGTTGACATCAGTGTGGTATTTCCAAGTCTCAATATTCTTTCTTGTTTTCTTGTAAAATCTTAATATTTTCTTTATAAAAAATGTAGTTAATAAACCATTTTGATTTAGCAATTAATTTCTTTATATTTTGAATTTCACTAGGGTTATACACTTTATCGTAATTTCATTTTTTTCTCATTAATGGTTCCTTTCTTCTAGTATTCAAAACCTATTCCATTAATGAAATAACTTTATGCAAGGCCAAACTTACCATACTAAAAAAATATTTATAATCAATCTCACCAAGTTCAATTGTATCATTAATTCTACACTCAGTGACCCTACCAAAGGTGAACAAACTCACATGATGTAATCTTTGGTTAAGGATTCCCCAAAGTTTATCAACTTCCATGTTCTTACTACTAGCTTGCATAGACTATTGTCTTGCAAGAAACTCTCAAACCCAAGACTAATATTAATTCTAAAGAAACCAAAGTGAAAATATATGAACCCCTCCTTCTAGTGCCAATTCCTGTTGATCACGATGTTAGTCACACACTAATAGTGTAGAAAAATCCTCACAAAAAGACTATAGTAACCTATTTTTACTTGAAAAATGTACCAGGAAAACCTAATTCTTCAGGCTAACTCAACTTAATCCCAAGGCTCATTTAAGTTAGCTCTTGACCATACTAGGTTTTCATCAGTGTTCATTGTGATAATGATGTCAATGAAAAGGGGTAAATAATAATTTCAAGTTCTAAAATAAATCATAAGGTTCAATAAAAGATATTCTTGGGTTGATCATTAGAAAATTCTATGAAATTTACAAATATGCAATGATATTTCATGAATTCCAAGAAAATAAATTATATCACTTAAGTATATTTAGCTTTAATCATTCAACAATAAAATGGGAAGAAGAAATTTTCAATAATTTCATTCATTCATCTCTTTTTTACTACAATAATTATGAAGTTTAAACATTTAATCTAAAATAAAGCATAAAAAATACTTGAAAAATAAAAGAGCTCCTGTGTATTATCACATGTCCGAAGAATTAACCGAATCAAAGAAAACCACTTTGTACTTCACTATATTGTTTCACAGCTAGGAATAGAATGCTATGAGATTTTAAAGAAGGAAGGTTTAATTTGGGCACCAGGTAGGTTTGTATGTGCACTTAAATAGCATAGAATACAATCATGTGCAAATGAACAAACAACCAAATACAAAAGATAGCAATCAATAGCTTTCAAATTAGATTTAAAATTGATTGGTTCTATGTGCATACATATTTTTAATCTAGAATGATTTAGAAAATAGGAAAAATTAACAAAAATTAAACAATTTTTGGCACATTCGACATCCAAAAATTCTAAACTTAACTTAAAATGAAACATCTTATGATATTTTATAGTAACAAAACAAAAGGAAGATAAGAAAAATACATGAGAGGAAATCCAAGGGACAAATCAGGACAAGGCATGTGGAATATGACAACTGGCAAGAGAATTGCTAATGAAGTGAAGAGATGTCAACTTTCCTTAGCACGCTAATATATTTTGAGTCTTTTATCTTCTTATTATCCCCAAGATAATAACTTGAATCTAGATAGTATGTAGGAACTCTCCCATATATTAAGAATGATTGCTTTATCATTTTGTTCCTACATCCTAGTTCTGCCTCAAGTTTTCTACTCTCCATAATGGGTCACACTAGAGGTTGGTTCTCTTTCTCACCATATTCATAACACCAAATTTTTTGGTATTTTGATGACTCAAGCTCTTGGGCATGTGCAGGATCATGATGGACCAAAGTGGCGATATGATGGGTATTCGTAGGGTGTGTGGCTGATGAGTTTTTTTTACCCAAAATTGATGAAATGAAAAGGGTTTCTGAAGGAGATTCTTAGATTTCTACCAATACAAATTATGATTTACTTTGAATTTAATAACTTATTATTATTTATTTTCTATTTAAATTACAACTAATCTCCTAATTGATGGACTGATTGAAAAACATCTATAGCTTTCAAATGGTATAACATTTTTTGAATTAGAAACATGCATAAAATTTGATACTTCACATTATAATGGATTAAAAAAACAAAAATTGAATTTCATGAAATTTTGACCAACTTAAGGTTGTCAGACATATGAGTTTTTATATTTTTTAAAATTTGTAATAAAAAAAATCATAATTAATTATTTACTTTTTAAAAAAATTACAAAAAAATATTCATCGCATCTAGACATGAGTCCTTTACTTATTTCTAAAATATTATAAAAGAATATTATCATTTTAATTGTGGTGAGCGTGGTTAGACAGACACCTACTTCTTATTTTTTCCCTAAAATTTAAGTACTACTGCATTGAAATTTCAAATTTTCACCAAATAGTTTGATTTTTTTAAAATAAACCTAGTAGTTTAGAAACTACATTCAATTTTCTATAGATTTTATTCTTATATATTTTTGAAATAATATAGATAACTTATTCAAAATTTAATGTCAAGTTTCCTAACTCTAATTTTCTAAATTCTTTGGCACTTGAGGGCCTGTTTTTTCCATAATGATCCTACACATACCCTCCTCCTTCACATAACTTCCCAAAATACATCCTATTGATCTAGATATGATTCTATCTATGATCAAAATTTTTCTAACCATCCATACCTAAATGTTGTAAAATAATATAATCTTCATGCAATTAAAAATTCCACACATTAAATCCATTTTAATGCATTTATTAAACTCTCATGAAAAAAAAATCATTATAAATAAATCATCATAAACATTACACTTTTAAAATATCATATTATTGTGTAATTATTCTTTCCAAGTCAGGTTACCAAACCTTCAGACCTTTGAGCAACATTAAACATCTAAATTTTAAACTTAACATTGTCACCTGGCACTTGGTACCCGATACATCAACTTTTATCAAAAAGATTTCCTAGACCTCAAAATTTATCAAAAATTCCATTTTACCAGAACTTTACTCTCAGATAAGAACATTGTAACCAAAACTTTGCATTTACATTTCACATCTCTAGCTTCCCGGTAACCGATTTGCGGTCCTCGGTACTCTTGAATCATGGAATACTTATACAAAATTCCTTTAACTTTTACCTTCTGGTGATCTCTTTCTCTAGCTATTACCTTCCATAAGCATTAGTTTTCACTTGGGTCACCAAGCTTTACAGTCTTGAGGTGTGTTGTGAGACCACACAACAAGTAGCAAGTTTTAGTTGTAGTAAGAATTTTTCTTCCCTTAGTTCTAAGTTTTCTTATTTTTCTCCTACTAAGGTGGAGATTAAGATTGGTGTTGGGTTCCTAGTTCTGCCCATTTTGGTAGCAACTATTTTTCTATTAATCTCTAGGACTTTTCTTGTTTCTTCCTATGTTAGGCGTGTTGTGTTTTCTACATTTGTTTTCTTTGTTGTTTCTACCTCTATTTCTTTGAAGTTGGTTTTTGTTACCAATTCCATCCTTTGGTCAAAATCATTGATAGTTTTTTTCTCTTTCTTGGCTCACTTCTTGTGAGTCTCTCCCTTATTTTTCTATTATATCACTTAATGTGAGTCACCTCTCTTCTACCTCAATAGATACATTGTAATACGTATAGGCCCTTCTTTATTTTAACCTAATAAAAATAAGGGAAATGACTAACCCTTGAAAATTAATGAGGTGTGACTTAACCACCCCTCTATTAAAGGGTTCTAAATTAAACCATTGATAAGATTAATTTGATCAACATAAGAAATGTGATGATTCCAACTTATTTCAAAGAATGGGGTAAGTATGTATGTAAAATATATAATGATCAAATTTAGGTAACTTGATAAATTGAATAGGTAGTTCTTCTTGGGACTCAAAGGGTTTTCCAGTATTAAATTAAATCTAATGTGGATTTACATTAATTGGTGAATATCAATAATAGCATTGAGATGACCCCTATAATAAAATATAACCAATTTAATTAACTCATCTTAAGGTGAGAAGGTTAAATCTGGGTATGTGCAGGATCATCATGGAAAAAAAAGGCCCTTAAGTGTCAAAAAAATTACAAAAATCAAAGTTAGGCAACTTGAGGTAAAATTTTGAATAAATTATATATATTATTTCAAAAATATGTAAGAATAGAATCTGTAGAAAATTGAATGTAGTTTCTAAACTACTAGGTTTTTTTTTTAAAAAATAAAAATCTATTTGGTGAAAATTTCAAATTTCAATGCAATGGTACTTAAATTTTAGGGAAAAAATAAGAAGTAGGTGTCTATCTTACCACCCTAACCACAATAAAATTATAATAATTTTCTATAAGATTTTAGATATAATTAGAGGACTCATGCCCCAATGCGATCTATATTTGTTTTTAATTTTTTCCAAGTAAATAATTAATTATGAATTTTTTATTATAACACTTTAAAAAATATAAAAAATTTGTATTTTTGACCACCTTAACTTGGTCAAAACTTCATGAAATTCAATATTTCTTTTTTTAATCCTATAGTATGTGAAGCATAGAATGTGAAACATGGTTTGGATTCAAAAAATGTAACATCGTTTGAAAGCTATAAATGTTTTTCAATTAGCCTATCAATTAGGACTTTAGTCATAATTTGAATAGAAAATGAATAATAATTACTTATTAAATTCAAAGTAAAGCATAATTTATATCAATGAAAAGTTGAGAATCTCCTTTAAAAACCCTTTTCATTTCATCAATTTTGTGTAAAAAAATAGTTGTCAGTCATATACCCATCATATTGCCACTTTTTGGCCCATCATGATCCTGCACATACCCATCTATCAAGGTAGAGTTAGGTAATTAAGGTTTGAAAGATGATAATGTCTTAACTCATTGAAATGGGGTCTAATATTATTTAACCACATGTGAATAAAATAAACTACTAGATCAAGATCTAATTAAATTTCTTTAATCTCCTCAATACTCAACATCTATTTAACCTTTAATAATCTTGCTCCAATAGAAGGTGCTCCTAAATTAATATTCATTTGAACCTTGGTTTTAAACCTTATTTTCACAAGTAAACCATAACCAAAGCAAGAATAATATTAACATAGTCAACACTAACATAGTTCAAGGTGGCATGTTGTAACTAAGACTTAGTGGTGACCATTTAGCAAATCCTAGAGAGTTAACTTCCATAGTTTGGTTAAATGGTGATTACACAAAAAGTGTACAACTCATTTCATGACTACATGAAGTACTTTGAACACTTAGAGAGATAAATACCTTCATTAACTAATGTTTTTTCAGAAAAGAGATGGGTTTTATTAGCAAAAATATTAGGGCATGAAAAATAAATATAGCTCATCATTGCTATATATGACTAAATTAAGCAAAGTTTTAACTATGGAGTAGGGAGTTGTGAGAGGGAAAGGGTGTGGGGGAAATTTCAAATCTGATGGTGTAGAGAAGGAAAAAGTTCAAGGATATCTAGATGGCTTGGTGATTTTGTAGCCTTCTATGGTTGTTTATCTATTTTGATTGTTGCATGGGTGTTGGTTTTGGGGTGATTTTGTTGCTATTTCTCTTGTGTCACCTTGGTTGTCCTTGGTTGGAGTATAGTTTAGAAGGATGACTTTTTGGGTTATTGTTTCTACTTTTGGGCTCATTTGTCCTTCTTTAGAAGTTTGGATTTCTTTCCCCCTCTACCTTTAGCCTTGGTCTTCTATACTCCCTAATTTAATTTGGATTTTTGGGGGTGTGGTCATCCTTTCCTCGATTGTGCTGTGAGCTTCTTGTGGAAGTTAGGCACTACTTCTTCCAATATTTTTGCTTCATTTTCTTCCATTTTGGACATCAGGATATTGACTATTTTGTTTTCCTTATGGAGTGGGAGTTGCCCCATCATCTTTAAGATATCTTGGTGGTTGGCACTCCTTTTGTAAGCTCTGCTAGGCATTCTAAGTTTTTTTTGTTGATTGGGAATATTTCAATGTCTCTCTTTCCTCTCCAGTATTACTTGATGTGCTTGAGTTTCCTTATGGATAGAAGGGGTCCACTCTTACTAAATTTTGGAGCATTTTATTATCTTTTTCATGACTTTTTCTTATCTGTTGTGCTACTCTTTGGGCCTTCTTTGTATTCCTAGAAATGATTTTTTTAAAGAGAGCTTCTTTGTGGCTAGTGTTAATGAGTTTTCTATTGTAGGATATTTTATGCTTTTAGGTGTTGTTTGTGGTGGTTTTCAATTTCACGATCTCTAGCTTGAGGGTTCTTTTGGGAGCATGTCTTTCCCACTCATATTTTTTTGGATGTTGGTTGGGTTGTTCATAATAAATTATTTGATGCATCTAGAGTTTTTCTTATTGGATAGATGGTGTTTAATCTTGAATTAGATGGTCTTGGAGATGAAGGTAGCTTCTTCTACATTTGTTTTTATTTTTTAATTCATGGTTCAGTTATGTCTTTATTTAGATTTGTTGTCCTAATCGATATTGTGGTAGGAGGGTCCCCTTTTTGCTATTGGTTGGGTTGCTTTCAAAGTTATTCATGAGGTCCCTGATATCATGGCTACCAGGGGATATTTTGGTTTCCCTTTCCAGTAGATTTTTTGATTTCTTTTTTATTGTACATTTCATTGCTTCTATTGAGGTTAAGATTACTCCTATAGATGTGGAGTTCTCTTCTTGTGAGGTGGATATGGTTGTTGTGGATGTGGTTAGAAGTTGTCTTTTTGGTTTTGTCTTCCGGTGTTCCTATTGAGGTGGAGGTTGAGGTTGTTGAAGAGAAGTGGCTTTGGTGGAAAGGGTTCTAATGTAATCTTCTCTTATAGAAGGGATCTCTATCCTTTAGAGGTGGAGAACTAGTTGATGTGTTGGGTGGGATGGTGTTTCAAGGAGGTTCTTACTACCCTATGTTTTGTTTATCCAATTGGAAGCTCTTCTTGTCCTCTTTCTTATGGCTTAGTGATGGGGTTATTAAGTATATGGTGTGACAGTCCCATTCCCTTATTACTTGGCTAATTATGGTAGTTTCTTGTTTCCTGGTTGATTCGGGTAGTCTTTCTTTTTTGTTTTCATTTTAGGTCCCCATCAAAACTTGGTTGTTGTGGGTTTCACATCCCCTTCAAAGCTTCTTCCTTATAGCATGGGTAGTCTTGTGTAATTTTTGGTTTGTTGATGGTATGTGTCTTTATTTATTTCTATCTTTCTTCTCGTTGGGTTTCAAGTCCTTGCAAAACATATTTGTAATGGGTTTTGGGTCCCATGAAAACTTTTTTCCCCTAATTAAAAACTAAAATAATTTTTCAAATAAATTTTAATTTAAAAAAATACCAGAGAATTTTAACAAAATTGTTTATTAGAGTGAATATATTCCTACTCTCTATCAAATATTCTTGAAAATATAGAATTAAAAATACTTCTTTACATTGAAAAATGAATTGATAAATACCTCCTTTCAAGTAGTAGAAAAAAGGCTGATTAAATTTGAATGAATTTCGTTTATACTTTGTTACTATAGAAAATAGAAAATATTATGTACTAAACATCAAATAAATTTATTTTAGAGTATTAATATATATATATATATATATATATATATTAATCAATTTGCAAAAGTATATTTTATTATTATTAATAAATCTAATGATATAATAGGCTAATTTTATTTCATATTAAGATTAATATAAATGAAAACTAATTAATGCTTAATTTTCTATATGACAATAGCCTTACATTTTTAGTAAACTTCGAGGCTTTTTTACTAGATTAATGATACAAATTTCTAGAATTCTATTTAAGTTCAGGATTTTAAGGGTTTTGAATAACATCAAATATTAATCTTGATTATTATAGTCTATTTTATTTTCTTAAGAAATAACCTCTAATTTATTAAGAAAATAAAATGAATTTAAATTGAAAAATTCATAATATTTTTAGATCTTTCATACAAATTTAATATATCTATGACATGTTTGGATTTAGTAATTATTTTATTTATAAAAATTAGTTAAGGCGAATGAGTCCAAAGATTATATATTATTGGTTTCACATATTATATGTATGTTATACCATCTAATAATGCCACAAGCATTTTCACAATTGAAGACTAGTAAAACATTAATACTACAATAGAAAGTGGAATCATGAATAATGTCTTGGATAATCCAAGTGTTCAGAATTCAACTACAAGAGGGAGAGAATTAGTCGATTCTTTTTCCTCCAAACACAAACTGGTGGTACCCAACACAACTTCCTACAAGAAGTGACCCTACCCCTCATGACAGTAGTAGATCCTTGAAGAATCAAAGGTCATAAAGCCATCTAAGAACTATTGTTGTGCACTAATGAAAATAATCTAGCATATAACTTCCTTCTAGTTGTGCATGATACATATGATTAATTTGAAGCATGAGACATTGTGAACCACCAATAAAAGTTATTTTGCATTATTTCAACCAAGGATTTTAAATATAAAAAAGAACTTAAACTACATGGTTTTTATATTCACTCACCTCTTTCTCAAATTGTATATTGATAATGATTGTGTTGGGACCTTCAAAATTTGGCTAAAATTTTGAGGGACCATGTAGAATTTTTCCTAATGCACTCAGAAGTAGCTTACAAAATAAGCCTAAGTAGCTCACTTTGGGAACTTATAATTTGACACCCATGAATTTTCATGAAAAATCACTATGGGGAAGTTTTGAGCACCTATCAGAGATGATGTGTGACCATTTCCAGCTTCCATGTATCAATTTTGGTGAGTTTTTTAAGTCTTGGTTTCAAGGTCTAGAAGTTGGTTTGTTGTTTACACATGTTGCACCTTTCTGAGTAGGCCATATTTTTGATGTTGTATCTTTTTTCCTATTGAATGTTAAGCCCAACTAATATTTTTCCATGATTCTATGAATATTTATCAAGCCCCATGTCATTTGGCATAGCCCCATGGTCAGATTTTCTATTTTTACCAAGCCAAAAGCAAATGCATTTTTCTATGTTTTGCACCTACATTTTAGAATGTTTCAAAGAGGTCGAGTTGGACCTATAATATCTTGTGATAAATGATGATTGAAGGAAATCCATGTTGCACACATAATCAATGTACCTAGATGAGCTTATGTTTCTAGTGAGTGCTTCCTAGAAGTTTTTTTGATATTTTTTCAAAGTGGTGACTTTGAGAGCCTTGATTGGTTTCTGACATGTGAAATTGTAGAAAAGTCCATGTAGAAAATTTTGGTATTTCATATCTTTCACCTCAGGAAGAATTTTTCCATGTTGTTTGTTGCAATGAATTCTTGGGTCAAATGGTAGCATGCATACTTAGTTTTAGGCTCCCAAGATAAGTGTTGATTGGTTAACTAATCCTTTTCTGACTATAAGGCCAAAAATGGTGTCCCAAAGAGTTTCAAATTTGAAAAATATAAGGACAACCCATTTCTTTTTTTGGTCTAAAACCTCTATAGCTCCATTTTCATCAAGATTGGAGGTCATTTGATACATTATTTTAATGTACTTTTGTTGCAGCGAACACGTCTCTGGGTCAGTTTACAAAGGAGGTACCTGAATTTTAAGGGCTGGAAAAAATTTGAAGAAATGGATTTTCTCTAAATAATTGATTATCGTGGCATGCAAAAATATTGGCTTCAAGTGTCACCATTTGTGCATAGTGAAATTTCTCTCTTGGGGTCATAGGCATAATAAAAAATTGTATTTTTTCTAAAGTTATAAATACTTATGTTTCAAATATTTTTGAATATTTTAAAAATTATGTAAATATGAAAAATGCATTTAGGGCAAGTATAAAGTGCATTTCAAATGTTCTAAGGAAAAGAAAGTTTAATTCTTGCTTGTGATTGGTTGAAAAGTGGCAACACAACAACACGGCTTCACGGGAGAACCCATCACTCATTTATGATTTGAAGCTCTTCTTCCCATTCATATCAACGATTAGCGATGGCGGTGGCTTCTTATCGCCCATCATGGATTGAAGTATCTTCTTCCTCATTAGATAGGCGATTCCTTGCTCATCGTGGATTGAAGTATTTTCTTCCTCATCAGATAGGCAATTACTCGCTTATCTCTATTTTCACGGGAGATTTGAGTTCAAATCAACGATGAGCGATGGCTATTGAGTCCATCGCCCGTCACTCATCACTAGTATCATATTCAAATATTTTTTTAATTGATTATGTGTCAACATTTAATTTTTAATATATTTTAATCATTTAGAGTTTTTTTTTAATATTTTTAAAGTGTCTAAATTGTCCATGTTTGATATGTTTTTTGGCATGTAAAAAGAAAAATAATCTGAATTAAAAAATTTATGGTCATGAATCATGATTTGGTATTTAAGAGTTTATTTAAGAAAAAATTCTATATATACTTACTTCAATCCAATGTTTTTTTTTTAAACATTATATTAGAAAAGAAAACTTAAAAATATATCCGCTCAAAAAATTCCAGAAAACATAATCTTTGATTTGAAAGAGTGATTAGCACATCAAAAAAATATTATTATCTATTCTAAAATTAAAAACTAATTGAATATATTTTTAATAAATTTATGAAAAGTTATATAAGGATTTTATTAAATCATTTATTAATACTTACACTAATCATGTTTCTCCTCCACTCAACGTCGTATCACCAAACATGCAAGGAAAAGTACACCAAAATAGTGAATAGGAGGAAGAAAGAGAATATACTTACTATGTTACATAAGTGAAATAAACATACCACAGTGAGTCCAAATGTCAGGAGGCGTCGGCATCATGATGGGAGCATCTAAAGCGTTTGAATTACCAAATTCAGAACTCCATAGTTTTTCAGATTCTGCTGAACTACAATCGTCACGTTCACGTTCATCAATAAGCAGGAGCAGGGAGGCGAAGCTTTTCACGCAAGAAGTCATGGCTTTTTCTCTGCTGAAAGAAAATAGAAAAATGAAAATATGATGTGGAAAAATTGGAAGAGGCGATGGGGTTTATATGGAGGTGATATTTTGTTCACAACAAGAACAATGTCACTAAATGTGTGGTCTTTACTGATCTTTGTGTGGCCGATTGTAAAATCTAATTGATAATCTATTTGCTAAAATCCATCAAGCAAATTTAATATTTTGTTTGTATAGTAATGGCATTACATGTTAGGTAGGATGGATGAGACCACGTGGATTAAAAATTGGAGGGGGCGATAGGGTTTATATGGAGGTGGTATTCCGTTTTAACGATAAGAACAATGTCAGCAATCCCACGAGTTGCAATTCACTTTGAAAACGAAATGTGCGGTCTTTACTAATCATTGTGTGGCTGATTGTATAATATAATTGATAATTAATTTGCCAAAATTCATCAAGCAGGTTTAATATTCCATTTGCACATTAATGGCATTAATGTTAGGTAGGAGGATAGGACCACGTCGATTAATAATTTTGTGGACCCCATGGAAACAATGTTATCATGTGATATATTTTGTGAGGATGATTTTTGGTTTCCATTATTCCATTGATATGGCACTAAATGTTAAGAGGGATAAGACAACCTGGACTAATAATTCCATGTGACCTCCCAAAACAATATTAACATGTGGTATTTTTGATAGGTTGGTAGTTAAACATTTATCTTATTTTTGTAGATATCAATTTCACATTACTTATGTCTTTCTAAAACATTTTATAGTCTTGCAGAGGAAACTAATTGTTTCCCCATCTTAATCATGGCTAATTAAATAAAATGGATACATTTAAATAGTAATTTAAAAATATGTTTGGAATGCAAATATAATGGATACGAGTACTTAAATTTAGAAATAATAATGAAAATTTATTTTTCAATTACTTATATGCATTGTTTTATCTTATCTATGTTTACACCTCATATTGTATATTAGTGTAACATAGATTTTGGTGCCCTAACTCTTTCTAACGCTTCTAGGGTTTTTAACCTAAAAGGATAAAGAAGGGATAAAATGCTCATGTTTACATTCAAAGTTAATTCAATATGGATGGAATACGAGTGAAGTGGGTCTAGATGAGCTAATTTAAAGGAAACTAACTAATGAAAGATAGTGTTTATTGAATGAAAACTAGAGAAATGCAAGTTGTTTGAAAACACTTGTGTTAAGTAAAAACTTCTAGAAATCAATGCAAAACTGGATAGAAACCAATGAGATTGAAAGTGTGCACTTGGAATATGGACGGTGACTAGAAATAGTTTCTAGAATGCTACTGATGCTGATTTTTAGGCCTGGTGAGACTCATTCGCCATTCTGGGTGAATCAGTTCCAGTTATGCAAAACAATGCTAGAACTTGTTTCTGACAAAAGGGTCTTTAAAAATGTAGAAAACTCAAACTTGACCTGGAACTGGAACTCATTCACCACCCATGGTGAATGATTCCACTTTTGAATTTTTTATTATTCAAAGGTGGAATCTAGAGCTCTTGGTCTACGGTTTGATTCTCTATAGGTGTTTGCTTCTGAAAACTTGATTTATGAACCTGAAAGTGAGTTTTTTTTAATTTTTTGAATTGGAAAAATTAAGACAAGACCTAAAAAAAAATTTGCAACTTGATTCTTAACGATTTCCAAGCTTCCAAGATGTCTAAATCTACAAACATACAAGACAAGAGAGAGAAATGTTAAATGTTAGGGCATGGGGGTTTGCCTTGGTCAAACCCCTTTTAGGTAATTAAACCAAAATAGATAAAGAATGTAATGTAACATGAAATAATGGAGTTGATTACCTTTCCATGATGCTTGATCTTGAAATTTTGCAACAAAACATGAAGAATCTCCCCTTGAAGGTCTGAAAATTGACATCTTGGTGACTTGAAATGATGAAACACTAAGTTGCTTGAATTGAGATGGAAGATTTGTGGATGGATAATGAAGAATGAATTGTGATTTAGGGTTTAGAGACACAATTTTATAGGCGATCCACCCGATTAGCCCAAAAATTGGATCCCTAAGGCTGACATGTGAAAATAATAAACTTAAATTTCAATTGTTCCCACTCAAAGGTAAAAAATGAGACAAATGGGACTCATTCACCAACCATAATGAATGGCTCCCACCTAGATGGGACTGATTCACCATGTATGGTAAATGGGTCCCACAGGGCAGTTCTGATAGCTAGGATGCCAAGAGAAAAGGAAATAAGGTGTAAAATGCAACTTTGTTTGGTATTTTATCAACTATTGCCTCAAGATGCACAATAAGGGTTAATAGGGGCCTATTAGTGATGAGTTAAAGTTCAAATAAGGATAGGGATAGATAATTAAATGTGAAAGTGTGATTATATAAGCTTTACAACACTAGAATAAAATTAAGTTTAATTCAAAAACCTTCTAAATTAATGTGATAATGTTATTAAAAACATTTTATAATGTTAAATTAGGGAGAAATGGGTTCATTAAGTCTAGAAAAGTGTGAAATTCCTTTACAACACTTTAGAACACCTTTACAAGACATCATTAAAAGCATACTATTCAATTTCTAAGGGTCCAAGACCTAGTGTGGATGCATAAAATGCCTCACAACACTTGAATAAAGGCCTAATTAAGTCCAATTTATCATGAATTATTATCATGTCAAACAAGTTTCCTTTTTTCTATGGTACATTTAGCCACCACTTTAGTGAGAGGAGGAAATTGCTTCAAACTCACACTAAAGTATAAATTCAAGAGAGATCCAAGTGTAGTGATGTAGATGAGAAAGAATGAAAAAGATGAAACGAGCTGGCCAAGCCCCCAGGATCTAAAACCATTAGGTCAAACCATCAAGATACATAATCATGGAATGGCAAGAAAGAAGATGAAATGAAAAAGGAGGATCAAGCTTCAATTGTTTGTCTAGCCTATTGTGGATTAGATCTAGGCTTGTTTGCTTCAAAAATAAAATGGATACTCACTATGGGGTGACAAAACTCTTTGTTTTCTATCAAGTGAGAAGTCCACAACATACTAACTTTGGGGCCATGAAACTTCTGATTGTCCATGGGGTGAGAAATCCCAAAGGTGAGAAACATACACTAGTTGGTATGCACTCGAATAAATAGGTGGCTACGGGAAAGGTTGTGCCTCGAAATAGACTTCCCACTCAAAAAATACCAAATTTATACATCCTGATAACTTTAATAAGGTGCCACAATGAAAAGTGATTTTCAAGCTCTATGAGGTAAGAAAAACATTGTATGCTTGACACTCATAGCCATTGTCAATGAAAGATAGTGCAAGGATTGTTCAAAGGGATTTTTCTTAGTTCGTGCAATGTCTCATCTTTGGGAACATCATGCTCAATGTCTCCAATAGAGGACAAGTGAAAATGGTCTCATCTTGTTTCTAATAGAGGACAACTACAAGGTCTCATCTCAGGTAGCATTATGCCAAATTCTTTCAAGAGAGGAAATTGCAAGAAAAATAAAATCACACAATGAAATGTGAGTGGTGATATATGCCCCCACTTTAAAGTGATTGCGAGCACTAGTAATATGAGAAATTTATTTAAAGTAGAAGAAGAGGAAATGAGAGCTTACTAGGAAAGCCCCATGCCAAGTCATATGTTTTCCAGAAGCTACGTCATGAGAAAGAGATGTCGTATGCAAGCTGACTTAAGGAATGTTGTCCACATCCCAAGCTTTCTATTATATGTTCATGAAAGGTTAATGAGTAGCCAAGGGAGGCAATGACAGGTGAAACACAAGGAAAATGCTATTAAACCCCTTGCCCCCACTGAGTGTAGGAAAAAAGTGGGGAAATGATTGATAAAATGTAGGCGAGAGTGAAAATTGGTATCAATTACAGGAAGTAGGTTCCCCCATAGATAGAAGCATACCAAACTCCTAAAAAAATGTTGAATTTTACATCTCAAGGCTTTACATTCATTAGTGGAGTGACTGTGAACTCTATTATATGCATAGAGTGAAGTCTTGTAGGAGAATTTCTTTCACGTTCTGGGAGGGAGGGTGATCAAGTGTTCTTGCAGGAGTCTCGACAAGATACCATCTTGATTAGTGGTAGAAGGTAGTCTCGTGGTTCGCTTGAAGGAAACAACTTTCGTTGTTTGGTTTTTCATATATTTACAAGGGCCTTTAGTTTGTAAGATTTTGTTTTTACTCTTACAAGAGGAGGGAAAATCAATTAGATTCAAATCATTAGTATCTTGTGAGATGACATTAACATTAAATGAAGAGTTCATTGTTTTTTTTATGTTTGGTAAAGGATGAGGTTCAAGACCACTAGTGTTGAGGAGTTCAAGATGGATGACAATTAAGGTTAATTTAGGAGTATGTTTTGTGAGAGTATTCATGTTGACGGAAGGCTTGGCGATTTCTATGAAAGGGAAATAACCTAGACCATGAGTTGTTTGTTGTATGTGAGGATCGATGGGGACATGGATACCTTGTTCACTAGAACCACATCCTTTTTCACTATATCCAAGGTGTTTCATGAGTTCATAACCTTTTCCATAAACCATTTTCATTGTGTTTGGACTTAGTGGTTGTTCATTATTGTGTTCACCAAAGGTTGTTGCGTATTTTGTGTCTTTGTCTCAAGTCATTGAGGTGGATTATTTTGAAAGGTTGTCCAAATTTTGTGTGGAAATTATTCTTGTATCTTTTGTCTAATTTGAATATTTGTGTATGAATTTTTACTATCCCATGAAGTCATGTTAAAAATCCAAGGAACCCCAATCATTGGAAAATAGCTTCGTGTGATGTGTCAGTGGTTGTTCATCATCATTGTTTTGAACAAGTTCTACTTGTGTAAGTGTTGTTGATGTGTTTAAGGATTTGGCTTTATTTTTCTCAAGTTGTAAGACACTATCAGGTTGAAGATCAACATCAAGTGTGTGAACTATGTTGTTGTAGATGTATTTAATTTTATGATGAAGAGTGGAAGACACACCTTTCATGCCATGAATCCACTATTTTCCTAAGATAAGATTGGGTGAAAGTTCATAAGGCATAACATGGAATGGTGTATTTAAGGTGACCACTCCAAGGGTAAGATGCATAATTATTACCCTTAAGAGGTTTCTTTTCACCATTGTCAAATCCCTTAATAGAGAAAGAATCAGGTTGAATGATTGACTGATCAATGCTAAGGCTATCCAAAACACTCACACCACACACATTAAGATAAGAACCAACATCAACAAGATTTATCTTTATCCCTTTTGCTTTGTATTGAGAAATGATCATGCAAGCTTCATTTTGTTTTTATACATTGAAAGAGGGGAGTTCACTTTGGTGGAAAACAATGCCAATATTTGGTCCTTGAACCATTGTGGCAATATTAGTGGGTTGTATAGTAGAAGGGGCATGAACTTGTTATAAGGTTATTTGGATAATGTTATGATATAAAGGGGAGGCTTGAAGAAGGTCCCACAATGATATATTAACAAGAGTATTCTTAAGTTGCTCGACAAGATCATACTATTTGTGGCCTGGTAAGAAAGGGTTAGGTGGGATAGGATTAGGCAATTGTAAGGGTGTTGGTGTGGGTTGTTGCACATGTTTATTATTATGAGTGTTATATGTATGAGCAACAGTATTATAACTTGGTTGCTACGACACACTAGTTTGAGGAGGATAAAGGATAAGTTCAGTTTTATTTAGAGTTTTTGGTTTATGTGAAGGTGGGTAAAGAATTAGAGAGTTGTTAGGATTTCCCAAGGGTATGTTTGAGGACCATTGATCAAGGGGAATATAATGGAAACTCATGCATTCATAACCTTAGTGGTCTTGGTTTGATGTATCTCTAATATAGGGAAATTGAGAGTCACCATTTTATCTAAGGAAGACACATTATGATTGTTACATTTATCTAGGACTATGATATTCTCCCTAGAAGGATAGTTTTTAGGAGAACAACAAGCCACATGTTCTTGACATGTAAAGATCAGTTCCTCCACAATAACTCCATCGCCAATAGGGGGATGATAAATGATGGGATTGTGAAGAGGGGGATGATTAGGAGAATGTGTTAGTTTAATGTCCATTTTATTTAAGGTCTCATTCTCTTGTGACATATTAGCTACCCTACTAGGAGAGCTTATAATGTGTTCATCCTAGTTTGAGGTTTATAAAATAGCTTCATCAGAAGTGGGGGAGGAAAAAAGAGAAGGATCACTATGGTTTTCAAATAGATTATCCCAAATGGGAGGAGCATGAGGGAAGGCAAGATCAAGTGTTTCAAGACTTAATAGGGATGTCGTCTAACACCAACCTATCCTCTTTACATTGAGGAGGGATATTAGGAGATGGGTAAGTATAATTTTCATGGTTATGAAGACTAGGTAAGGTGACGTTTAGAAATGTTTCTATGATTTCACCCTCTTGTTGTCTAACATCTTTCAAAGGGGAATGAGGATATGGACAATCAAGACTCTCAATGCTTGTACCTTCCTTCACGAAGATACCTTTATCACTAATAGGAGAGGTATCAGGGGAAGAAGAAGTATGATTGTTATAATTGTCTACAATACCATTCTCTCCAATGGGTAATGTAATATTAAGGATTGTACCAATGGTTTGATCATGTTTCTTAAATTCCTCATTGTGGTAATCAAAAGTGAACTCATAAGAGGAAATGGTGTACTTATACAATCCACTATTAATGAAATCAAAGCCACATATTTTGAAAGAAAACATGCTATGATGGAAAAGGAAAGAAAGTATAATGAAATGACTTAAAAGAAAATGCAATGTTGAGTTTTGACGTAAGCTAATTTTTTGTTTACACAATGCAACAATCTGAAAATAAATTGTTGTGAATGCAAAAGTCTAATTGAACAATGCATGAAATGAGCTATTTTAAGCTAAATTTAATGAAATGAATGATACAAAAATACAACTAAATAATATAGGTACATAATGGCACCAAATAGAAGTTGAAAAATAAGGTTTTTAGTCCTGTAAAGGGAAATTTCAGGGGTGAAAAGGGACTGATTCTCCCAAGGTGGTGAATGATTCCTAGTATGGAATTTTTTCTGAATTTTCATAAAAAATTGAGTGATTTACAGGTGTTGTGAATACTATGATGAAGTTCTAAGTTAAAAGTGCAAAATTTTAGAAAATTTAAATGAATTTAGATGCCAACAGTGCAACCTAAATGCACTTTATATGAATGCAAAATTTGAAACCTAGCATGTAAATGAATCTAAGAAAACACTAATACAAGATCAATGTAAGGATAGATCTATGATGAAGGACTCCAAATCGGAAAAGAGAAGTATTGTAAAGGTGAGTTCACCAAAATGTAACATAGATTTTGGTACTGTAATTCTTTCTAATGCATCTAGGGTTTTTAACCTAAAACGAGAAAGAAGAGGAAAAATTCTCATGTCTACATTCAAAGTTAATTCAATATGGATGGAATATGAGTGAAATGTGTCTAGATGATCTAAAATAAATGCAAATAATTGAGGAAAGATATTTTTTATTGAATGAAAACTAGAGAAATGCAAGTTGTTTGAAAATAAATTGTGTAATGAAAAATTGAATAGAAACAAATGAGATTGAAAGTTGTTGATGGTGTTTTTATGCACTTCTCAACACAGGCAGTGCGTAGGTGCACTACCTCTCTTGAAAGACAATCTTCCACAATCAGATTGCAGAACACTATCCCAAGGTCTCTCGGATGTCAGGTCATGACAATGCTTGGATACCTCAGTAGTTTGATGTGATTTGCTGGAATCACAAGGCGGTCTTATAGAAAATACAAATGTGGATTTAAAGCATGAAGTTGGATTTTAAAATGGAATCCTCCGGATGGGAAGTTGTTATGCACTAACTATAGGTTCAAACAACAATCTTGGACTCCATTTAGTTGTTGGATTTGGATTTACAATGTGCAATGAACCTTGGTATTGATCAGTTACTAAAAAAAAGGAAAAAGGGCAAAGGAGGGGAAAAGTTCCTAAGTCTGAAGCTTGCTATGAATAGTGACAATGGAGTTCCTACAATGGACAATTCCTCAAAACAATACCCCACTTAACCAGGGATTTCACAGTATCATGGAAATTGTGCTATCTTCTAAGGGCTGCAGATGTTTCATCCTTCATTCACCACATGCATGCATGAATCAAAGATAAATATTTAGGGCAGCTTTACAATCAAGTCCAGGCTAACTTTGCACAGCTGTCTACCTTCAGCAAACAGCAAAAAGTATGGACTAAGGGATCATCAACAAAGCAAGAATTTTTACAATCACCCAACAGCATTCCTAAGATTTATCCAAATAAATCAAACAACTAACTAAACAGCAATAAGATCTAAGTTAAGCATGTGAAATTGGAGAAATGAATCAAATGACATGAGAGAAATCAAGGAAATACACCAAGTCAATGATATTTCTTATAAATTTCTATAGCATGCCTTTACAACAACTCAACTCTCCCCTTTGCAAATGAGGGGAGTGCTCTATTTATAGTTTCCAAAAAGTTAAATGAATGGCCAAGATTCATTCTCATTATATGGCCAAGATTCACTACAAAATAGGGTTTCACCTACCCCCAAATAGATTTACAATTTAAAAACATGTTTTGTCTCCTTCCCTATTTCGTCATCTAGTGGATGGCACTATTGCTCTTTCGTCCTATAGCTAATTGTTGTTTTCTTTGCTGTAGCTACTCTTCAGGGTGGTCTTCTTCTTTGGCTGGGTTGTCCTCTTGCTCCTCAGAAGCTGCGTGTTCTATATATTTGAGGATGACGGCTTGGAGCTTGTCTATCTCGAGGATCTCGCATCTTAACGCCTGGTAGCTCCATTCCTTAGCGTTCTCTTCCAGCCGCTTCTAGTCCTCGTCATACTTCGAACCTTGGTCTCTGAATAGCTCTGATAGGTCGAAGGCGTGGGCAGCAAAAATTAGGAACTTTATTGTGATTTCTCTGGTTGTCCCATCCTTCATCTTCTCCTGGAAGTATGGCTTGATCTTTTCTGCATCCATTTGCACTGTGGGCATATCATAGCCCGTCATTATCTTGAGATACTCGGCACACTCCGCCCTGATTTCTTTGATCCATTCAATATCTGGATCCACTTTGCTCAGGATTTGCTTCGACCTCTCCTTCCGGTTGATGAGGTCTCTGTGCCATACATCCACCAGCCAGTGATCTTCTTTCTTTAGTTCCAGCCTCTCTTCCCATGTGTTCTCAGGCATCTGAAGGATGGCTTCAATTCTCGGGAGGGTGGAATCATACGTCATAGGGAAATTGGTGTAGAGCTTCCTTATGCTCTCCAGGGATTGGATCAGATCCAAGAACTTGTTGGCTGTCCGCATAGCTCTGCTAATTCCCATGTTTCTGACATATGTGACCTGTCAGAACCAATCCTCAGTGGTCTTCTCCAAGTTATTCCTTCTCTCCATCTTGTCTATCTGTTCTTTGGAGAGCAACTGCGGTGTGGCTGCGGAGGTGGTGGGCAGGTCGTCCACTAAGGACCATTGTTGTATGTAGTCAGTTAGGGAAGCAACCTACGCTTTAAGCTCATCCTTGGAGACCTTGTCCTGCTTTATCAGGTGTACCACTGTGGCCACTGACTCCTCTAAGTGTTCAACCTTTTGTTCCCTAGTTGATGTCCCCAAGTCAATGGTGGATATATTGTTGCTCACCCCTGTTTGGCCAACTATAGGCGTTGTAATCTATGCCGCTCGAGAGCCGGAAGCGTCCATTGCTACCTTGGATCGGAACTTGGGCTTCTTCTCCTTCTTTTTTGTGCTCAGGGATCGAGCCAAGATGGCCTCCAATCTCGCCCTTAGGTCCTTCAGCACTGGGGTTGTCTTCTCGAGTTGTTTTTCTAACCAATCGGGCATGGCAGATTTATCTTTGGGTGCATCATGGCTGCCCTCACCCTTCTCAGTTAGAGGTAAGACTTCTGCCTTCTTCTCCTTCTGTGGCTCCTCTTTCTCTTTAGTGGCATCCTCCTCCTCTTCGTCAGAGTCACGAACAAACACGAGGTGCTTGATGGGAAACTTGGTGGACAATTGTCGGGTGGGACTTTCTTCTTTTGCTTCCTCCTCTTCTTTCTTCTCCTCAGCTACCTCAGCCTCAGGGCTCTTGACAGCATGGGTCTCAGCCTCAGTGAGATCCTTTATCTGCTGCTCTTCTGGTGGCTGCCCCTCTTCACCATGTGGTGACTCTTCTATTTCCGTTTCCATGTCCTTTAATTGCTGCGCCATCTCCTCCTCAAGGTCCTCATCAAAATTTTAGATGATCTCCCTAGCACCCAAGCCATCCTCCTCATCTCCGCTCCTAGAAGAGCCTGTCTCCTCCCCCTCATAGACCACCCTGTCAATGATTCAGTGCTCGTACTTAGGGTGCTCGTGATATTCATCAGCCTCCTCCTCAATAGGCTTCGAGGCCTCCTGCTCTTGCTCCTCCAATTCTTTTGAAATATGCATTGTGGCTTCCATGGCTGGCGGTCCTGTTGGTGGTTGTGAAGGCTGAGTTGTTGCGAGGGCTTGAGCGAGGGCTGCTTGGAGTGCAGGGTCCATTAGTATCTGTGAGAGCTCAGGGGGAAGACTCTGCAGGTGCCGCGTGATGGCCTCAGGTATAGTGGCAAGGGGAACAGGCGATGCTATTGTTGCCAGAGGGAGTGATGTGATGGGTGACATAGCAGCAGAAGAGGAAGGGGGAGTGGTCACACCAGAGGAGGAATCAATGACGACCACCAACTTGGCCGGGGGCGAAGGGGCAAGATGGACAGAAATGTCCACTGCCGGCAGAGATGCGGTGACCATAGCTTGGGAGGCAGGTGGTGCAACAGAAGGGGCAGGGAGAGCCAAGGGAGGTTGCAATTCTATTGTAACCATGGTCTGCTTGAGCCTTTTGGGAGATGAGCCTCCTGTGTCTTTCTTTGCTTGCTCCTTGGGATCTGCAGACTGTGTGGTCTCTGTTCCTTTTCTCTTTTAAGACCTGGTGATGGGGGGAGACTTGAAAGTCTCACCAGCTGATGTGGTGCCGGCAACATCTTCCGTGGCACTAGGCTCGCTCTTGAGCTCCTCATACGTTAGGACTACTCCTTGTCGCTTTAGTTGTGCCACCTGCCCATCGACCCACTCCTTAGTGTGAGTTATGATTGGCTAGGTGATGGTGTCTAGGCCGTTGACCTCTTCCTTATCCCAATCAATGGAGGGGATTGCCAAGTTGGCAACCGTAGGGTACCTTGGGTGCATGATTGTAGACTCATCCTCCTCAACCTAATCTGGCACTGGGAATGGTTGCACCCTTCTCAAAAACTGCACGGTCATGTGCATGTAGTGCCTTGCGCAGACCTCCTTCTCGTCTTTGCAGTCTGCCCAAAAGTCTTCAATGTGGTATTTGTAGGCATACACCGGCCCCATTGCCTTCCTGACATGGCCGTGAGGGTCCATCCGTGGGCGCGCGGTGTACCAGTCAAAATGATATTCCTTAAGCTCCTTCTCAGAATTACTGGCGCATTGAGAAGTCTGTAACTGGTACAGGCCCTGGCCAAGGGTCATGGGATAGGAGATCCCTACTATGTGTTTATTGCTGAATATGGCCTGAATGTGTTGGAGCTGTCGAGAAAGCTCCAGGAGGATGATCATGTCATTTGGGTACCTCGGTAATCTGTTTGGTTGCTCCGTGAAACACTGGGCCTAGATGTAGGTAAACTTTGGGAACTAGATAAATAGGAAGGCATATTCCTTTAGGAGAGCCCTGGCGATGTGGGAGACTCTCCTCTTGAAGTCTCTGATGATCAATCTGATGATATGGCCAATGAAGGCATCATTGACCTGGCAGTACTCCTTCTTGAAGTTGCGGTATTGGAGTTGAGGGTATTTGTCAAACGGTTTGAACCCTCACCTGTGCCCCTGATCGGGTGCCAAAAATAGCCCACTGTATTGTCTTTGACCTGCCATAGAGTACACCAGGTAGGTCATATAGAACTTAGAACTCTTCTTGACATTAACAAACTACTCATGGAAGCAGTTGTTGATGATGCCTCCCCAGTCGAATGAGACCTTGGTGTTAACGTCCTCATTCCCTCACAGGATCTTCTCAATGTAATAGGCCATCCATTATTGGAAGTAGGCAGCTGCTGGGAGACCCATAACCCTACTTAGCATAGTCACCAGGTCATGATAGTCCTTGTGGAAATCGCTACGGAAGAGTTTGTGGGGAACCTTCGCAACGCTGCCCCGCTTCTCCTTAAGCCAATAGAGGTTGATAGACTTCTTGCATCCTGACGGAATAGCATCCCACGCCGCTTGGCATTGTTCTAATGTGGGAACCTCCATGTGTGGGAATGTGGGAATGTGAAATGTTTTCGTGATTCCTTCTGGTGACATGTCAGCGAGGATGTTCCCCTCCTTGTCCACAATTGTTCTAGTGTCAGCTTGATAAGCTTCTCGGCAAGCCATCACTAGTTCGGGTGCCACCAGAGATGGAGGGAAGCTGGCAGCCTTGGCTATTCCACTCTACCTTATCAACCTGGCATTCTTTGTTGTGGGGTTGACCTTGACCCTCTGAGTGAACTCATCTATGTCCACCTGGCCAATGTTAGTATCTGAGATTTCTTTCCAATCGGTTGAGACCTTTGACTGGAGTGGCTCACCTTGGAACTGAAACTTCATCTGATCTTTATCTTCCTTTCCCCGAGGGGTCCTTCCTGACTTTTTTCCCTTGTCCTTTTCGGTGGAGGCCCCTGAAGTTCCTCCAGCTGATTCCATATATCCTGCAAGCAAGGGCGAAGTCAGTACAACAAAACATTAAAGCGTTCATGTTAGTCCATATTTTGAGAATAACATCTAAATAATCAATCAATTATACCATAAATTCTATTCCTAGATGTTATCGATCTTCGTTTCAAGGCATTTGGACAATCCGGGCCCGGAGGGCCAGACTTCCTTAGCAGGAATATTGCCTGGAAGGGAAAACGCAACGGAAAGCTCCCGAGGACCCATCTTGGCCAAATCTTAGTGTTTTAGGAAGCCCATGATGGAGAACAACACAATTTAGGACGTGGGTCGAAGTCAGATTCTGGGTTTGAGCTTGTTTGGGTGGATCTAAGAGGCACCGGAGGTTTCAGGCTGGAAAGCCGACAGGAGAAGGCATATGGAGACGACTGACAGACAATGGAAACCCGGCGATGGAAGTCCAGAGGCCAGAGCCCGAGTGGCGAAATGGCGACCGATGCTGAGTTAATTTTCTATGGAGGCTCGGGTCGGTCAGGTCGGGAAGGTGCTCGGAATTTGCCGTTCAACAATGATGATCAAGCAACAGACCCGCGAAGATGGAACCCCGGACACCGGGGCCTGGAGAGTTCATGGCTGAGTGGGGAGTCGGCAGGGGTAAATGGAAAACAGAGGCCCAGGATCCAGAGACCAGGCAGACGGGGTGAGGATTCCGCCAAGGGGAGACCCGCGGACTTCCGTGGACGGAATCCCGGGATCCGGGGCCCGGAGGGCGGGAGGCCGCCGTGTCAAAACAGAACAAGGCAAGAGCAGTGACAAGGCCGGGGTCCGGGAGCCGGGCGGCAGATGAGACTTCACCGAAAAGGTTCCGCCAGGAACAATCGGCAGAAAATTAGCCACGAAGGCCCGACATCTAGGGCCCGAAGGTGTCAACGACACCACCCTATCGCACCGTCAATAGGTTTTAATAGCAAGGGCCATGGTGGAGCCCAGATCGCGGGAAGTCGAGGGACGAACTCCGCTGGAGGCGGAAAAAATAGGACAAAAATCCGGCGGAGGAAACCCGGGGACTGAACCCTGGAGCCCGGAGCCCGACGCAGCAAAAGGACACATGCTCCATTTTAAGTTTAAATGGTGAAAGACATTCCGAAGCCCAGAAGCTAGAAATCAGCGACATGCTTGCAGATGGGGCGTGGCGAAATGCCAGCGGAAACCTGGGAAGAGAAACCCGACGGACCGAGCCCGACGAGAAGGATTACCGTTTCGACGAGAATTTGAAGTTCGGATTCCGACGGTGAAGGCTAGGCTCAGGCCCGAAGTGGCGGATTGCCCTGTGCGAAGAACAGCCGCGACATGGAAAAGTCCCGAGTCGGGGGCGAGGGAAATTCTGATGGGTTGGGAGACTTTCAAAAGATGGGTAATGAGCGCAGCTTGGTTCCCTACCATTTATTTCAATTTATCCAATTATTTAATTCGTTTAAATCCCCCCAAAATGACGAAAAAAGATGGGAGGGCAAACGGGGGTGGCCTACCTCGAATATGCTAGGTGGTGAGGCGTGGGATCCACTGGGGGGTCGACGGAGTGATTCTTAGGGTGACGATCGTGACGTTGCTCTTCGCGGTGGGCTCTAGATGCTTGGCTCTGCAATTCACTTTAATTTGGATAATGAAAATGACATTGGTGGGTTGGGAATTTTATACCCCAATCGCCATTAATGCCCACAATAAATGAAAGTATGGTAGTGGGAAAAGTCGCTGGGATTTGAATTTAGGTTGGCGGCGGCGGCGGAGACTCCGGAGCCCGACGGCCGAAAGGACGTGAGATGACGGCCGCCATGAGGTTTTCGGCAATTATTGGGCGACAGTGGCGGCGAACAACTCAGGTCCTGGAGTGCGGAAGGTCAGCAAGGATCCGCTGCTGAAGGATTTTTGTGTTGGCGGTGATGGCGAGGATCGTCCCGGGGCCCGGAGGACAGAAGGTCGGCAGGGTTCCGCCGTGGAGGACGGCGGAACCGTCACGGAGTTCCGAGAACGGAACTCCGGATAGCCAGGCCCAGAAGGACCCGCAGTAGGCAGCGGGCCCGGGACGGAAGTCTGAAAGCGGACTTTCGGGGCCCGAGGCCCGAAGAGGGAAGCGCCGCCTCAAAGGACTTTCGACGAGTTCTAAACGGACGGCGGCAGAGCAGGCCCCGAGGGGTGGAAAGCCGCTTGGAGAATGTCGTAGCAGATGGCGAAGGTGAAAGGGAAGCCCGAAAAGGGAACCCCGGAGGGGCCCAGGGCCGCTCCAGAGCCAAACTGCCAAAGGGAACCCGCGAGGCCCCTGAGGGCAGCAGAAATCAAAAGCGGGGGTATGGTTTATTTATGATGAAACCTTGGAGCAACATCGACCATGCGGAACATCAAAAAAGAGGGGCACGCAAAATGAGGCAACCCCGAAAGGCCCGACGAGGCAAAAGAAAAGAGGGTCCCCATTCCGAACGGGGCGTGTGTGCCAAGGGCACAACAAAAGTGTTCACCTAGAATATGGAAAAAGACTAGAAATGGATTCTTGAATGTTGTTTATGTTGATTTTTTGGCATAGTGGGACTCATTTTCCATTCTAGGTAAATTAGTCCCAATTCTACAAAACTGTGCTAGAACTTGTTTCTAACAAGAGGGTATCTAAAAATACAAAAAACTCAAAATTGACTTGGAAGTGGGACTCATTCACCACCCATGGTGAATGAATCCACTTTTGAATTTTTTAGTATTCAAAGGTGTAATCCAGAGCTCTCGATATGTACTTTGATTCTCTATAGGTGTTCGCTTCTAAAAATCTAATTTCTAAACCTAAAAGTGATTTTTTGTTGATATTTTGAACTGGAAAAATAAAGAGAAGACCTAAACAAATTTGCAACTATATTCTTAATGATTTAAAATCTTCCAAGATGTCTAAATCTACAAACATACAAGACAAGAGAGAGAAGTTTTAAATGTTAGGGCATGGGGGTTTGACTTGGTCGAACCCCTTTTAGGTAATTAAACCAAAATAGAGAAACAATGTAATGAAACATGAAATAATGGAGTTGATTACCTTTCCATGATGTTTGATCTTGAAAGTATACAACAAAACATGAAAAATTATCCCTTGAAGGTCTGAAAATTGATAACTTGGTGACTTGAAATGATGAAACCTTAAGTTGCTTGACTTGAGATGGAAGATTGGTGGATGGATAATGAAGAATGAATTGTGACTTAGGGTTTAGAGAGGTGATTTTATAGGAAATCCACCCTATTAGCCAAGAAATTGGATCCCTAAGGCCAACATGTGAAAATAATAAACTTAAATTTCAATTTTTCCTGCTCAAAGGTAAAAAATGAGCCAAATGGGACTCATTCGCCACCCATGGTGAATGGGTCCCACCTGGATGGGATTGATTCACCATGTATAGTGAATGGGTCCCACTCAGGCAATTTTGATAGCTAGGATGCTAGGAGATAAGGAAATAAGGTTTAAATTGCAACTTTGTCATGTGTTTTATCAAATATTTCCTCGGGATGCGCAATATGGGATAATAGGGGCCTATTAGTTATGATGTGAAGGTCAATTAAGGCTTGGGACACATAATTAAATGTGAAAGTGTGATTAAATACACTTTAAAACACTAAAATTAGGTCCACATAGTGTAGGAAGGCACAAGAACCAATGTGAATGTTTAAAAAACATTACAAAACTAGAATAATATTAAGTTTAATTCAAAAACCTTCTAAATTAATGTGATCATGTTATTAAACACATTTTAAATAATGTTAAATTAGAGAGAAATGGGTTTATTAAGTCTAGAAAAGTGTAAAATTCCTTTACAACACTTTACAACACCTTTACAAGACATCAATAAAGGCATTTTTTTCAATTTGCAATGGTCGAAGACCTAGTGTGGATGCATAAGATTCCTCACAAAACTTGAATAAAGGCCTCATTAAGTCCAATCTATCATGAATTGTTCTCATGTCAATCATGTTTCCTTTTTTCTATGGTACAATTAGTTATTTATTACACATTTTTGCAATCATTTATATATATATATACCTTTTAATACAATTTTTTATTATTTTTACATTCATCTTAAATATCTAGTTATTATGTCTATTTATCTATATATTTGTAAATATTTCCTCTTGATACAATCAGTTTTATGTCATGTAATTTTTGTGGGCATGCTATTAATCCCATGGTTGTGGACTTCAGGCTTGAAATTTTAAATCCAAATTTTATAACAATGTCCTTACCCTATTTCATTATCTATCATAAGACAAATAAGCACATGTTGGTGTGATATTATTATGCCCTTGCATGTAAAGACATTCATATCATTTTTTTTACCATCCACTTATCGTTCATTGTTTTCTCATCCTTAAAGCATCTAAGGAGAAATTAATATTAAAAACTTGGATTTGGTACACTTAAGGGTGTGTGCAGGATCATCATGGAAAAAACTGACCCTTAAGTGGCAAAAAATTTAGAAAAATTAGTAAGGAAACTTCACATAAAAATTTGAATAAGTTATATATATATATATTATCTCAGAAATATGTAAGAATAGAATTTGTAGCAAATTGAATGTAGTTTCTAAACTACTAGGTTTGTTTTTTTTTAAAATAACCTATTAGGTGAAAATTTGAAATTCCAATGTAGTAGTACATAAATTTCAACTAAAAAATAAATAGTTGTCTGTCTGACCACCCTAACCACAATAAAATGATAATATTTTTTTATAAGATTTTAGATATAGGTATATGACTCATGTCCTAATGTGATGCATTATTTTTTGTAATTTTTTTCTAAGTAAATAATTAATTATGACTTTTCTATTACAAATTTTAAAAAATATAAAAAATTCATCTATTTGACCACCTTAACTTGGTCAAAATTCATCAAATTATTTTTTTCTTTTTTTAATCCTCTAGTATACGAAGCATATAATGTGACTAATATTTTGGATTAAAAAATTGTTATATTGTTTCAAAGCTATAGATTTTTTTCAATTAGCCTATCAATGAGGACTTTAGTCGTAATTCAAATAGAAAATGAATAATAATTTCTTATTAAATTCAAAGTAAAGAATAATTTATATTGGTGGAAATCTGAGAATCTCCTTTAAAAACCCTTTTTGTTTCATCAATTTTGGGTAAAAAAAAGTCATCAGCCACATACCCATCATATTGCCACTTTTTGGTCCATCCTGATCCTACACATACCCTTAAATGAAATTGAATTTCTTATTTTGTTCAATGTTTCAACACATTTATATGGGTTGATCTAGGTGAACACATATCCTTGTGATATTTAACAAAAACACATTGGATGCAATTTTAAATATAAATAGTATCATACAATAAAAATGTAGAGAAAGAAAATATGAATCAAGGAAATTGAAAGGAAAAATTGTGTACCTCATGAAACTTTTTCTATTAGTGCATGAGATTTTTATTATTCTAGATTTAAAGTTAATCTACAAAACTATCCCCACATAGTTTATACTCTCTAAATAGATCCCAATGTGAACCATATATTTTTTACATAACTTCTAATCCTCAAATAGTTCAAAGCCTCAAATATTTTATTTAGAAATACGGTGAAACTACTATACTAAATTCTTCTCTAGAGTTTATGAAAATGTCAAAAATTTAAATCACTTTTGGGATTTCCATTAGATAATGCATGAAAATATATTAATAAAAAATAAATGAAAAATTTAACAAATGATATAGGATTTAAAAGGGAGAAACCCTTTGCGTAATAAAATCCATTAGAGAATGATGATATATATGTATTAATATTTAATATACATGATACAATATAAACACAACATCACTCTAAAATCTAATAACATTTTGGTAGCATCTACATACCAATAAATAATGATACTAAACAACTATATTTTTCCTCCAATATATAGGCAAGAAAAGAATCCAAAACAATGAATAATTTCACCAAAAATTCAATACCATTTGTATGCTACCATGAGGAAACTAAACATTCACCTTTGTTTGAATATTTCTAAATATTAGATACATTAAATAATTTAGATGAGTATCATATTAGATCAACAAATGAGTTCCAAAATATCTTTACAACAAAAAAATATCTTTGAACAATAACTCTCTAGTATCTCACATCCTTAACTATAGTTATATTTTGAAGTCAACTAATTAATTTGTGCCTCATTCAGAAAAACATAATTCTTTACTTCTTCCTCTAGTGCCTAGTAATAGGAAAATTCCCTTAAATGATTCTAGTGTGAAATCTAATTGTTAAGTGGGACACATATCTAAGATCCAACAAGTGCATTAACCTAGATCTAGCTTCCCTTTTTGAACTAACATTAGAACAAAAACCAAATTTGATTTGATTATTAGATAACTACCTCAAAGGAGAACCAATCTACTAGTGTTGGGTTTTAATGTTGAAAAGAGGGTAGATTTTTTTTGTGATTTAATAAGACTAATTGACATAAACCCTAGATCTAAAAGAAATAGATCACACATGCAAGAATATAAAATTATAGAAAATGACACAAATCTTGAAGAGGTAGATAGAGGGGAACCTATACTTAAAAATTAAGAATAATTTGTGTGGAAAGGGGTGCTTAGTCATCCTAGTGTACTATAAAACTTATATTTGAAAATAAATAGATCACACAAAGGAAAATTAAAAAATCTAAAAAAGAATCCACATTTGGATGAGGTCGAAAGAGGTTCACCTACATATAAAATTGAGCATGAATTACATGGATAGGGGTATTGGGGCACCCTAGTCTAGGTTTTTTAAGGTTTTTAGATGCTAGATCACTCTAGTATAGTCTTCTCTCTACTCTATAACTTGTTGATGTCAATTCAAAATCTAAATTGCACATATTAAAAAAAGTGGTATAGTCTTCTCTCTAGTATAGTCTTCTCTCTACGTTTGGAAGAGATAGAAAGAGGTTCACCTGCACATAAATTTTGAGTGTGAATTACATGAACATGGGTATTGGGGCACCCTAGAATATCTTTTTTAAGGTTTTTAGATGCTAGATCACTCTAGTACAATATTCTCTCTACTCTATAAATTTTTTATGTCAATTCCAAATATAACTTTCACATATGAAAAAAAGTGGGAATTTATTTGTGGTATGTTATTTTCCTCACTTAAGCCACAATTTTGGTGTTTCCACCATCACAATATAAAATGATAATAGTATAAATTACATGCCTTAGGTTGGGTAGAGGAAAGTTAAACAATAAATGAATATAATAAATAAATGAAAAAAAACAAGATTACCTTAGGCATAAAATCCATATTGAAGTGATGATAGACCATTAATAAAAATTAGTTGATGGTGAATGATTCAATAGCCTTGAATTCTTGAAAGAAGTTGGTCTACATAAACTAATATATTGTAATAGCTAAGATGTAGAGAAGACATTTCATGTATCACATAATAATTTCTCATAGTTCATAATATAGTTGAGATGTTCAAATGAGAGGGAAAAATTATATTTATATGAGTTTTAGTATATTTTTTATTACTCATTATGATAAGATAAAAATGAATTTTGTATTGATAATTATACTAATGCCACTAATAAGATATTGAATTGAGGGATCGATTAATGGTGACAAGGGCATTGGGGCATCCTACTCCAACCTTGTTTTGATCATTATTTTTTTTTCAAATAAATAACTAATTTAATTTCCTAAATTCATTTTCCTAATAATTATAATTAAACAAGTAATAACTAAGCATAATCAGGTACAAACACTTAGGATGAAGCTAAAAATAGTGTGAAATTATCAAGGGTTACACTTTAAATTTTACTATATTGATCCCTCACTTTAGTGAGGGTATGAACTTATGCTCATACTCACAATAGAGTAATGGTGAAGATAGGTTTCTTTATTATAATTTTTAAGAGACTGTAAGATGACACCAAGTTTACAGATGAGCTAGCCATTAACTTAGGATCCCTTTATTCCATAATCTGAATACAACCATAAATTAGATATATTGTATGATGGGGAAGGAAAATTTTGATCATTCATAAGGACTATAATGAGAAATCAATGGAGTACACATAAATTAGGAAAAATCATACACAAGTAAGAAATGATACTAAAACAATTGATGGAAAATAAGTTTTTGTAAAGCAGGGGTTCACCAAAATGATAATAGATGGACCTATTCTCCTTTATTTCATTAGAAAATGAGACCCACACAAAGAATTGGCTTACTACCCTTAGGTGAGTTAAATAAAGCTATGAATCTTCAAATTTCCTTATGGATGAATGACAAGGGTCAAGGTCAAATAATACTTTAGGGATAAAAGCTAAAATAGTAAACCAACACCAAAATGCAATATAACACTTAAAATAGAAATTTTAAACTCAATAGTAATAGAACCTACAATTAAATTAAACATAAAAGAAGGGAAGATCTAAGTGTACCTTTCACCAAAACTTATTTTTTGAAGCTGATTTGGGACTTATTCATCTAGGGGAAAATGGGTCCTTTGTTAGGATTTTTCTAAAAAAATTGGGAGCCTCTGGTACTATCTTTGAACTTCTCGATTCTTTGTGTTTCAATGTTAGAAATTTGCAAATAAATTTTATAGATGTGTTTTTGTGAGATGACAACTTTTATGACAACTTTTACAAATTTGACAATTTCTTCAATTTTCCTCTTCAAAATATCATCAAGATTTCTTCCACCTAGATCTAGAAACAAGGCATGAAAGGGAATTTTTTTTGTTTTTTGTGAATCAGAGTTTCACTTGGTCAAACCCTATTTTGGTAATTAAACCTTGAAATAAAATGAAACATGAAAGAGGCAATGAAGAATGAATGAAACAATGGTACCACTAAAAAAACCATTAAATAAAATACAACTTGCATGAAATACCTTCAATGGATGTGGAACTTGAACATGAATCTTGCTTGAAATAGTTCCTTGAATGCTTGATTAGATCATGAAACCTACACCACAATATTAGCTCCAAAAACATGCATGATGCAAGAAAAATTTGACATGACAATTGGATCATGAATGTTGCAATAAGACTAATAAATTTTCCTTTGAATTCCTTTAAAGTTCTCTAAAATTGTATTGAATTTCACTCTTAGATCTTGAAAATTTCTATGTTCTTGAATTGCTTTTTTAGGATTTGAAATAATGGAATAACCTTGTATTTATAAATATGTATCCTCATTTTCCTAAAATTCAAATATCACAAGCCGACATTGAATCACAAATTTGAATATGTTAAAATACCTCCAGAAACATAAATTAAACTTAGGTCCTAAGGTCAAGGGAGGACCCATTCACCCATGGGAAAATGGGTCCCTAGGACAAATATTTCTCAATGAAAAGTGTTATGTTAAGCTATTAATGAATGTTGGGTTTCCTCTTTGGATAATCTAATTAAATAGGCTTGGTGAATGAATTTAGTGCCTAATAAAGGAAAATTAAGCTCAATTAATTGAAAGATCCCTAAGTAAGTGTGAAAGTATAAATAAATACATTTTAGTAACACTAAAAGGTACAATTAAGTTGGATGGGCATGATGAAGCTACAGTCACTATGGTTTATGTGGGATCGCGGCTTGTAGCAGGTCATAGCTTCCATGTTGCTTCCTCTCTTTAAATATTTGTCTTTCTTTTAGCATTGGTGTTGCAAGTTAAAATATTTTTGTGGGTTGGCTTTGTTTTTCATTTTAGGGTGCTATGTGCTAGCTTGGTGCAATTTTTGTCCTGTTGGTTTCGAGTTTGTATTCTTTTGTTGCTAGTGTGTGGTGGATGTACCTGTGTGAGTAGTTTTATCAAAGGAGCTTCTTTTTTTTAGGTCATTCTTCTTTGGATCTACGACCTTTCTCTTGGTTCTTTTTTTTTGTTCTGAACTATTTATTTTTGGATTCCTAAGACTTCTCTTGCACTTCTAAGGTTTTTCACCTTAAAGGAGAGAGATAGGAACCAAAAAAGCTAATGGATCACTCAAATTATGTAATGTGCCATGTTTTCTAATATAAATGAAGTTAACTAAATGAAATTGACTTATCTAAATGAATGAAAATGAATGCAAAAGTGAAATTAAAGCTATGTTTGAAAACACATTATGATATGAAAATAATGAAGTAAATGAGGAAAATAAGTAGAACAAAAAGAAATAAGTTAAATAAGAGTACACCTAGGTAATGTATGATGATTCTGAAATGTTGTGGATGCTGGCTAATTTGCTAATTTTTCACAGTGGGACTCATTCACTCAAAGTGTCGAATCAATCCTCCTCCTAATGAAAATTTGCTAAAAAGCTAGTTTCTAACTATCAGGATCTGAAATTTGACAAAATTCAAATTTTTAGTCCTTAGGTGGGATTCATTTTCCATTGCTGTCGAATCAGTCCTCTCCAAAATTTCTATAAATTTAGGAGATAACTATACAACACTAGATCTTGAAATCACTTATTTTTGGGTTGTCAAAGTGAATTTTGCAAGAAATAGACAAAAAAAATTCTCCAAGCTTGAAATGGACTTGATTTTACTTGAAGCACCTAGCTGACTTGAAAACCAATCTTCAACACCTAAAATATTTTTAAATATGCACACAAAAGGCTGGAAACAAAAATGTAATAGGGGAAAATGGTCGAGGGTTAATGAATGGAGGTTTCCCTTGGTCAAGCCATTAAAGAAAAAATGAAATGAAAGAGAATGGAAAACTAAAAACATGCAATTTCTATCAACTTACCAAACCCTTGATAATGCCAGTTTGAAGTAGTGTCAATGGATGATCCAAAGTTCTTCAATGCTTGAATGCTTTAGATTGCTTGAAAATGATGTCTGAATAATGGAGGATGTAAAATGAGGTGAAAATCACTTATTTATGCAATCTTGTGCCTTAGTATTTGTTCATACCTCATGGAAGGCTGACATCAATTATTTTTGAATAAAAACCCAAAAGGAAAATCTAAAATTTTTGAATTTGGGGCCAAGGGGGACTCATTCACCACCCATGGTGAATGGGTTCCACCTAGGTCCTGAAAATGGGTGTGAGGAATTAAGTCATATTTAATGTTGTTTGTCAGGATAATATTCAAAACTACACTTAATTAAGACATATGAGGGCATAAAGGAACTAGATAAAGCATGAGAAAGGGATAAACAGTGAAAATATGCCTAGAAACATGTGAAAGCTTAATACAAGACTTTACAGCACTTCAAAATAGGACTTGATTAGAGATGAAAGGGTGATTGTTAGGTGAATTGTAATAAATAAATTCTAGAAGATTGTAGATATGTCTTACAACCCTTCACAACACCTTCTCAATAAATATTTCTTTTAATTTTAGTACATAAATATGCATCTTCAAGCCATGTTACACAATAAAATTAAAGAAAAATAGTTCCAACACCATAAAACAAGACCTAAATGGCCATGAAAATGACAAAGGGCCATTTTTATATGGAAAATTTAGCCCCCACTTTAGTGAGAGGATGAACTTGCTTTAAACTCACAATAAAGTAGCCATGAACATCAAGATTAGGGTTCAAATGTATTTACGTTAGCAATATATAATGCAATAATCAAGAGAGATGATCAAGCCCCTAGGATTAACATCCCATGGTAGAATAAGCATAAGAACAAAGGAACATAGAAGTGTCAAAATGAGAGAATTGGATGAAGCTTCGATCGTCAATCCAACTAGTTGTGGATTAGATCTAGATTGATTGTTTGAAAAAGAGAATGTGTACTCACTCTAGGGTCATGGAACTTTAGGGTGTCCATTGGGTGAGAAAGCCCAAATGTACTCACTTTGGGGTAGAGAACTACTCGTCCATGAGTGAGAAATCCAAAAAAGGTAAGATACATACGCTAGTTGGTATGCACTCACAAACACAAAGGTGGTTATGGGGAAAAGTCATGCCACTATGTGGGCTTCCTGCTTAACCATATTAAAGTTTTACTTATTGATAACTTTAATAAGGCATTGAAACAAAGTTTTTTGGAGCCCTATTGGACACTTACCCTTGTACGATCTTTCACCTAAAAAGGTAAGGAATAGGGTTCAAAATTCTTATTGTTTCATTAAAGGATTAGTGTGATTTGGATTGAATATGGATGTAAAATTCCTAGATGTGATGTTTGAATGCAAGAAACAAATGAGATTGATTGACTAATAAATGGAAACTAAAGAAAATAACTTGTTTGAAAACACATTGTGTATTGAAACAATGAATTAGGAACTTAAATAAATGATAACAAAAATTGATGAGACTGATCAGAGTGCACCTCAAGGTAAATTGATGTTAGAACTTACTAATTCTTTTCTTAGAGTAACCATTTTTGCTTCCAGCTTCATGCACTCATTAGATTAAGATTATAGTTCAGTTTGAACTACATCTTTTGATATTCTTTCTTCATTCACCTTACTCTTCAAACTAACTACCATCTGATTTGATTCTTCAAGGTTTTTGGTTAGTCTATCTATTTACTTTTGTGCATTCATTTTCTATTCTTCACTCTCCTTGTTCAACTTATCAATCTCATCCTAGGAATAGATGCATTTATTTTCTAAGTTGACTCATTTTTCTTTAACCTTAGTATTCAATATTATCAATATCTAATTAAATTCTTTGAGACTCTTGGTTAGCTTACCAATCCCTTCTTGTGCATGAAATTTTTTTTCTTCATTATCCTTCTTCAAACCTTTAGTCTCATTCAAAGCAGAAATGAGACTTCCTCCTAGGTCAACCTCTACTTCCTCTTCACTAGACCAATTAGGCATTGTAACAAAATCCGTGCATGGGTATTCATTCCCATGAATCTCGTAGCAGCTTATATGTTCATCATTTTATCCATCAAAAAAATCTAACAACTTAATTTCTCCTTTTGTGCGCAGATCCCTCTTAACCCTCATTTTACATCTACATTTTCTAGAGCCTTTTTTATTAGCCTTTTTTTGTGTTCACACTTCCAAAATCTACCCAAGACGATTAAGATTCTCCTAGGCAATATGAATCTAATACCAGTTGTTGGAACACAATTATCTACTAAGAGGGGGTTGAATCAGTAGATATCAAAACTTTAGCCCTTAAAAGCTTTATGTAGATTACTTTCTTAGCTCTAAAAGCCTTGTAGAAATTTATTACTCAATTCTTACTGTGTAGATTGAAAAACTAAAGATGAAAACATAAACATACATATAGACAATCAACACACATATTCCCACAACACCACATATATGTGGAAACCGCAAGATGGGAAAAACCATGGTGACAAAAGCTGCTTGATGGTCCTACTCAAATTCACCATCACAAATTAGTCTCTATTACAATGTTTAGGGCTACAACCCAAGGATCCCGCAACACCCTAATTTAGGAGATACAACTCCAAGGAAGCAAAAAATCCTTACTTTAGAAGCTACAACTTCAAGGGTGCTACAACACCATATTTTAGGAGCTACAACTCCAAGGAGACTACAACCACCTATTTTGAGCTATAACCTAGTCAATCGGGCTACAATCTCAATAGAAAAATACAAGTTCATATATGCATAAAATTTGGTTCTACTCAACCTAAAAATGCATAATTACATTCAATGAACTATAGCACACCCTGCAGCTAACACTACTATTGCTAAAGTTTCACTCTCCTCTACATATAGAAAAATCATTGATCTATCTTGTTGCTCTTCTCTTCTATACCATGAATGCAAACACCTAGAGGATGTTCGATATTATATCCTAGGACTAAAAAATACATTCTCTGTCTGTTGTACTTCACACTCTCTTTGTTGCATACTCATTTGTATGTAACTCTCTTTGTTGCATTTGAGTTCATTATCTTCTCTTCCTTTGAAATAAATGGAAAAGGGTAGACTTCCCCTAACACATTACTCCCCCTTTTACAAGAAATTCAAAGAGAAAGTGGGAAGAAATCATCAAGTCATTAAAAATTTGTAAAATGCACTGGTACATGACTGAATCACACTATTCTTAATCAGGGTTAAATAAATGATCAATGAAGCTCCCCCTGGATGTATTCCCTTTCACTAATATTTAGTGATATGATGTGGGAGCATCATGTATGAAACCATCAAATAGTGGTGATGTCAAAGGGGGAGAAGATCATGAACTCAAATGGTCATTTGAGAAGGATGAGCATGGTGGAGATGCATATCAATGGAGGAGCACTACTTTATGTGTCCAATTGGGTGCAAAACTCAAATTGTTATAGGGGTAAAAGTACAAAGTTGTGTCACACTTTTAGAAAGGAAACAACCAACAATGATCCAACTTTTGAACTTGAATCACTAAAAATTGATATATGTTTTGAATTTTGAAATGATTTAATCTAATTAAATATTTATTTTTTAGTATATTTTATGTTTGTATTTTAAAAATAAAAATAAAAAATTATTTGAATCTAAATTTTTATAAATTACCACTATAATTTAGTTGCTGATAAAATGTTGAAAAATGAAGTTACTTGAAATTTCAACCATTATATAGTAAATATTATTTTTTTTTCTTCAATTTTTTTGTGTGTATTTATAATTTGAATCTTTAGGGCATGGATATATTTTCTTCCAGTTTTGATAAATATATATTTTTAAATAAATATTAAAATGTGTGTATTAAAACTTAGTTGTTTTCAATCGACGTCAATTTTTATATTTAAATTATTTATCTAAAATAGAAAAAAATATACCATCTTGATATAGATTCTTATATCTAGCCTAGCATCATATGTTTTTCATTTTTTTAATAAGTTTTACTATTTTTCCTTGAAAATTTAATCAACCTGATGCTTTGTGCTAATAACCTACATTTAGTAAAAATAAAAAGGAAAATATAAATAATAATTAAAGTTTTAAATATATATTTTGAAAACTAAACTTATTGATCTACAAAAGGTTATTTTTATATTTAAATAATTTTTTTTTTACATGAATAGAAGTTGTGGAAACATCATTTTTTTAAAATTATTTTACTTTTATGGAAAATTGGACTCAAAGTGGTGCTAAATATGCATTTAGCCAACAATTTTAGTTGGAAAACTTGTCGATATATATAACTTAGCTAGATTGAATCTTACAAGACCATATGTTTGACCAAAATTAATTTTTAGTTAAAATTACTTAAATTCACCTATACTGATAGGTTGGATGAGAGTGTGACACAAATTTGTATTGATACCCACATATCTCAATTTCTTTCAATTGGTGTTAGACCATTTCAACCAATTGCTATGAGCATTCAGTTTCACCATTAATGAAAACTAGGGAGATTGTTGGCATATTGTTGTCATTGATTTCAAAAGGGGATGAAGAGTGAGATGGAAGTGACCCTAGTGAAAGGAGTTATGTCATTGATGCCAAAAATGAAGATGACATGTTGAGAATCTGGCTCAGGGAAGATGTGCAAATTGCAAAATGTTGCTCAATGTGGTGCACTATTGTCATGAGATTATAGAGTATTCTTCTAGGAATCTAAAGAGAAATAAAAGATCATATCTAATATGGGTTTTCTAATAGCTTCTCATAAATGTGATGTGTAGGTCTAGAGAATGTATAATACTCTTATAAATGAATTATATTTCCTTTCAATCTAAATTAGGGTTTACTGGTTAAACCGTAGGCTTGCAAGTCACATATAAGTAATCACTTATGGTGTTTAAGTTCATTCGACGATCACCCCTTCACCTTATCATTCGATCTTTTTCATCACTCGATTCGTGCATCATGGAAAGGGTTTGAAAACTATTCTGAAGTTCAGTGGTACCTAATGGTCTTTGTTATCACTTGATATCACACATAGCAGAAAGCTAGGAGGAATTGGTGTGTTCACATCACAGAAACCTAGTTGGAGGCTGAAGGAATTTATGTGACATGTGATGGCTATGAAGGATGAGATCAATGATAGATATAATTTAAAGAAGTGTTTATCAGATGGTTGGTTTTTAAAGTTGTGATAGTACAACTTCAGCAGTATTAGTGTAAGTTGTAAGGTTTGCAACAATTAGCTCCATATTTTCTAGATTCTCTTCTTAGTCTTCTGATGAAGTTTGCCTCTTCATCAATCTCATCATCCTCAAATGAAATCAGTTCCACCTTATTTTTCTTGGGAGAAATATCCTTCTCCTTGTTAACAGTTTTGAAAGTAGCTTCTTTCCAAGAAGGTTCTTCATTCACCCCCTCTCTTAGTATATTTTTGTGTTCCAACAATTGGTATCAATCTCGATCAACTCTATAGTCTTTCTCATTTAGATTCAGCTTGTCAAGTTTCTTAAGGGTAAAATTATGAGTTTTAAATATAACTCTACTCAACACTTTCTACACTTGTAGAGTACTCACTCCTCTCACCAAAGAAGATACTAAAAAAAACTATTTTACCATCTATCTATGCCAAAACTAGGAGTGCTACTGCTACAAAGGTACTATAAAATATCTATGCCAACAATTATTTTTGGTAAGGTTATAATTTTTTTATATTTTCCTATTTTATAGTAATGATTCCATTTTGTTGCATCTAAAATATACTACCCCATAATTCTAGAACATATTTTAAACTTCAAGGCTAATGGATGTATTCAATAATGTAAAACATGGGTGCATTAGAAAAATAGGATGGGTTGAAGTAAAATTAATGAAAGTGGATATTATCTACTACACTTGAAGATTATCTTTAGAGATATCTTATATAGGATTCTAGGTGCAATAATATGTGGAAATAAATACAAGTTATAATTTTATCCATAAAAATTTGGTCCCCTAAATTTTTCACTAGGCCACAAATGAAATAAATGCATAAATAATATCTTATATTTTTAATAATGGCATCATCGTAAGAAATGGAATGAAAATGAATAAGAACATGATTCTCAAAATGACTAATTGATAAGGTTCACAAATCTTTTTTTCCTATTTGCAATGCTAAATCATGAATTTGATGAACTGTATTGATACTTCAAAACTACTAGTTCAAGGTTTGTTCATTTCAATCCTAATTGTGATTAAATCTTATATTTTCGAGACTACTAACCATTTAATGGGTGATAGATCCATAGTTTCCCAAAATGAAATATTGAATAGAGGCATAGAGGAATAAACGTAATCACTAAATATATCAAGCAATAAACATTGAAGCGTAGAAAATATTTATTATTTAGAATCATACTAAATAATTATACATGCAAATATCAAATGATCTCTATAAGGTTTGTGATCATTTAATATATTGTTATATTTCATAAATTATGTAATACATCCATATAGGAAAGTGTAATTAGAGGAAACATAAACTATATATTGTTGATTTCCTTCAACACATACATATAATCTTGGAGACATTTAACTTTTGATACATATTATAGTAATTGAAATTTCATATGCTTCAAATATCCAATACCTTCCTAAATATTGGATTTTTAAATTTTGAAACCATACATTCTTCTTAGGAAGTATAGAAATACACTGGAAAAAATAATGACCAAATATTTTAATGAATGAATCAACTACATATATAAAATATATTAACTCATGTGGTTTATCATGTATAAAAAATGATAAAGGTTGGAAAATTGAAATTTTTTCATTGGTATAATCTTATGAATTCTATAAATGATAATATTTCTCACCCAAAATATTTGGCTTAGATCAAGTAAAGACACCTAATACTTGAGAAGCCAACAACTATATTCATGGTACTTCATAGTATTTCTATTTATTTTGGCTCTTGATGTTTCCAAGTGTTTCTAATTTCTAATAAAGTATCATTTTATAGCGGTTTCTATAAATGTTCATTAGGGTTTCTCGTAAGAAAACCTCAAACCTTGGAAAATACCTTGCACTTTTATTCTATTTTTGCATTCATGACCTAACCAAATTATTTGATCTTTTAAGTTATAACATTGTGACCTTTGTTTCATGATTTTATTAATCCCCTTTCCTTGAGCATAGAATGTACAACTACCATCACATGCTCTTAATGCCTTTGAAAATTTTTACCCTTTACCTGGTCCTATAGAACACATAGCATCATTTCATAGAGGATCTTTGATTTAGATGAGTATCTAATATTATATTCTTCCTGCATGCCTGCAAAATGATCTTTTGTTCCCTAATGTAATTGATATGTATGGGTTATATGCTAATCAAATTGTATGTTTCCCTTTCATATGGAGGCTTAATTTTTTTAGTGAAGCCTCATCGCATCATGCTCCATCAATCAATGTTTCCCTAGTGATTTATGTTATTTATATGTGAAAATTATTTAAAGGATTTCTAAGCTACCTAAAGAAAATCTTGTTAAGGATCCCACCTATGACCTAGTCAGCTATAGGTGTTGGCATGTGATCAAGTCGCGCCAGTTATATGCATAGTAGGGAATTTTATTCTAAATATGTTCTCTTTTTGAATGATTGAAATTCTGGTATGGAGAGGGGTTGGAGGAATCAATCTCAGTTTCCTTCTCTAGGTCTTGCTTGCAAGACCTTCTTGGTGTTTTACTCCACTACCTTAACCTATAGGTTCTTTTTGCACATTCAGGCACCCGTGGTCCTCTTGGCCAACCCCACTTCTACCACCATTCAACCAACCAAGACAATTCTTGGTGAAATAACACTAACTCTTCTTTAGCCTTTAATCTGCCGTAAAGACTAACCATACCTCCAACGTTGCATTTTACTTGCAGGGGTGTGGAGGTGTCTTAAAAAATTGCAATCAGTCAAACTTTGGTTCTTGATTATCCTTCTTACTCCAATTCCTGGTCGCTTTCATCAAAACCCTCTTTTGAGGTTAAAAAGGGCTACTAGCCAAGAGCCCCTATTAGGCCTCCAACTCTGAGTAATATGGTCTTTGTTCTAAAATCTTACAAGAACACCCCATTCTTTCTCTGAGGTCCTTGGTTCATTTTCATAACTCTCAAATATTTTTGGAGTTTTGGGCCTTCACCAGTCGTACAAAGCCAATTCTTGAAAATGGCCTAAAACTAGGGTTTACAAGCCTTTCACTGGCTGCTTCTAGACTGTCTGAGTTTTCTCACACCAAATGGGTTGATGGGGCCTCCTCCTGACCACCAGACCTTTCCAAGACCCTCAACTAAATTCTCCAAAAGGAATTTTTCCCAAATCTTAGCACCCCTACAATTTATGTACCTTTCACTCCTTGTCTTCCCTAGTCAGACTCTGCCTGGCTCACTTAGGGCAAGACATTGCTACCAACTCCTTCAAACACACAAAGACTACAACCTAACATATGTACAGTCATGGATTCTAGGCACTAATCCCAAAGGTTCATACGGTTTGTACGGTGGGAAAGTGCCCTAGCACTCCATTTCCTAAAAACAGTCTGGTTTAGACCAACAACAAAGCAAAAATTAAACTATTTACAAAAAGTGCTTGAAAATTGAACAAAGAAACTATTTAATGATGTAAAATTCTTGTAAACTACTAACACCACATTCTACAATCAAAATAGTGGTAGGTCTAATCCATGAAATCTCTATTTAGTTGCAAAACTCAAAATTTTTACCATAGAACATTGTATTCCTTCAATTTCACAAAGTCTCACTATAACAACAACACTTCCAACCCTATTCCATGGTCGAAGCATATCATAAATAGGATCCAAAAAATAGTTAAGTTCTTGTTGTCTAACCTACAATGACCTTAAAGATGAAAATTATAAAATCCACTGTGTTTTTCAACCTTTGGTAACTTTGACAACTTAGCAAGATGAGCTTCTAAACTTATTTATCTCTTGACAACTTCTTTCCCAAAGATCAAAAACACCTCTAAGCTCTCCAAACAATGGTCAACATGACCTTATGAAAAAAAATAAAACTATTCTTCTAGGTTCTTATTTACCTAATGAAACTACCTGTTGTTCTTTAGGTGCTCCTGCACCATTCTCCCCCTCTCAGCGCAAACACTAAGGAATGGAAGGAGAGATCAAGGATAGATCAATACCAAACTTCTTGAACTGGTCTTCTTGTACCCATGTGGCTTATGAGTCATGCTTGTTCTTCCACTTGACAAGGTGCTCCATGTACACCTTATGTCTTGTAGCCTTCTTCACTCTTGACTCCAAGATCTTCTCTGCCTGAGGCTTGGCTTGATTAGGTAAGGATACATTTCTAATGTCCTTGAAGACCTCCTTACTAGTTTGATCCACATCACTTACTATCCCCTTATATTAGATCAAATCAGCTACATTGAACACTGGAGAGATCCCTAGATCGGTAGGTAACTCCACCTTGTATGCATTCTTGCCATATTTGGCCAATACCTTGCATGGACCCACTCTCTTCATCTGCAACTTGGTTGACATTCTCTTCTGCAATCTTGATTTTTTAAGTTGGACCATTACATAGTCCCCTATTGCAAATTGCACATCCTTCCTTGTCAAATCTACCTTCTCCTTCAACTTTTGTGTGGCCTCGGTGACTCTCTTCTTCACCTACTCCTAAATCTCTTTCATGGTCTGACTGAAGTCTTCTGCATGTCCACTTCTTTGTTCCATAGCTCCAAGATCTCTGAGCTCACATATGCCTCTTGGGTGCATCCCATACACAACTTCAAAAGGACTCTTCCCTGTGGTCTGATGCACACTATCATTATAAGCATACTCAGCTTGTGAGATAACCATATCCCATGTATGTCCATACTCCTTAGTTAGACACCTTAGAAGGTTACCTAGCACCCTCTTAACCACCTCTGTTTGACCATGGGTTTGAGGATGGTAAGCTGATCCAAAAGAGAGATTTGTGCCCAATCTACTCCATAGAGTCTTCCAAAAATGACTCATGAACTTCACATCCCTATCTGAAACAATGCTCAAAGGAAATCCATGGATCCGTACAACCTCCTTGAAAAAAAGATGAGCTATGTAGCTAGCATCATGAGTAGTTTTGTAGGGAATGAAATGACTCATCTTGCTAAATCTGTCTACCACTACATAAACACTGTCAAAACCAGTCTTGGTCTTAGGAAGGCCTAACACAAAATCCATGCTCACACACTCCCATGGTCTATTAGGAATGGGTAGGGATTGATATAAACCAACATTACTAGCTCCTCCCTTAGCTTTCATACACACAACACACTGTTCCACACAATTCCTAACATCTCTTTCCAACTTAGGCCAGTAATAGAATCTTTGCACTAGTTCTAAAGTCTTGTTGATGCCAAAATGTCCACTAAGACTACCATTATGCTTTTCCTGAATGATATTTTCCCTCATTGACCCTCTTGGAACACATAACTGATTTCCCATAAACAATAAGCCATTTTGCAAAGTATACTCAGAGTATTGACTATGGAAATGGTTCTCAAGGTTAGAACATACCTTATAGACCTCTAAAAAGTCTTCATCTTCCCCATAGAGATCCTTGAAACTTTCTATGCCAATGCTCTTGATCTGTATCTCTTGCACTGTCAACAATCTCCTACTTAGTGCATCTTCCACCTTGTTCAACTGTCCCTTCTTGTGCTTGATGGTAAAAGTAAAAGCTTGGATGTATTCCATCCATTTCAAATGCCTGTTACTCAACTTCTCTTGAGTGTTGATAAAACTAAGTGCCTGATTGTCAGTAAAGACTACAAACTCCTTGGGTAGAAGATAATGCCTCCATTTTCTAAGTGACTGAACCAAAGCATAAAGTTCTAAGTCATAGGTTGAATACTTCTTCTTTTCTTCATTGAGCTTCTCACTAAAGAAGGCTATAGGCCTACCCTCTTGACTTAGCACTCCTCCTACTGCCACTCCACTTGCATCACATTCAACAGTGAACAATTTGTCAAAACTAGGTAATAAGAGAATAGGTTGAGTTGCCACCTCTTGTTTCAGTTTCTCAAACCCTTTCTCAACTTCTTGAGTCCACACAAACTTAGTTTTCAAACCTCCTTTGATTGTATCTAGGACTGGTGCACATATTCCACTAAAGTTCCTTATGAATTTTCTATAAAATTGAGCTAATCCATGAAAACTTCTTATCTTTGTCCCTGTGGTTGGAGTAGGCCAGTTGAGTATAGCTTCCACCTTGCTTGGATCCATCTTCAATGATCCTTTGAACACTACAAAACCCAAATATACAAGCTCTTGTTTAAAGAACTCACATTTCTCTAAATTGATTGCCAATTTCTCCTCTTGTAACCTTCTAAGAACCAACTCCACATGTTTCAAATGCTCTTCTGCTATCTTGTTGTATATGAGGATGTCATCAAGGTATACCACCACAAATATCCCTGTAAAGTCTTTAAGCACCTCATTCATGAGCCTCATGAATGTGCTAGGGGCATTGGAGAGAGCAAATGGCATCACTCTCCACTCATACAACCCATCATTTGTCTTAAAAGCTATCTTCCACTCATCTCCATCCTTAATTTTGATCTGATGGTATCCACTCTTGAGATCCAACTTATTGAAGTATTGAGATCCTCCAAGACAATCCATTAAGTCTTCAATCCTTGGGATAGGGAATCTATATCTGATTGTAATCCTATTTATAGCTCTAGAGTCAGTACAAAGTCTCCACTTACCTCCTTTCTTTGATGCTAAAACCACTGCTACTGCACATGGGCTGATGCTCTTTTGAATCAATCCCTGATCCAACAACTCTTGCACTTGCCTAGCTACCTCTAGATTTTGATCCACTGTAAGGTTGTATGCTACTTTGTTAGGCAATGAGGCTCCAAGTATGAAGTCAATTTGATGACTTATGGCTCTCTTTGGTGGTAAAGTTGCATGTGTACCATCACTAACTATGCTCTTGTACCTTTCAAGTAACTTTTGGACTGCTCCAGGTAGGACTTTTTTCTCAGTCTTAACTCCCTCTTTGGACTGCATCATGATCACATACCCTTCACCCCCTTGATGTAGGTTGTTGAGGAACTCCTTCCCACTACTCAACATGACACTTGGTGTCTTTGACTGTCCCTCTTCTTCTTCTGGTAGTGACTGCAACTTGAAAGTCTTCCCATCCTTCTTGAATGAAATGGTGTTCTCTTTCCCATCATAGATGTCACCTCTATCATATTGCCATGGTCTGCCCAATAGTAGTTGGCATGCATCCATGGGTAACACATCACAAACTAACTTGTCTTTGTATCCTCCAATGTAAAACTCCACCGTTACTTGCTCATTCACTAAAACACTCTGCCCTTTGTTTAGCCATGTGACCTTGTAAGGGTTAGTATGGGGTACCTTGTCCAATTTTAGTTTCATTACTGCCTCCTCTGAGATTATATTGTCTATTGAACCTGAATCTACTATGACCTTGCATACTTTACCAAGTATCTTGCACCTTACTCTAAAAAGGGCTCTTCTCTATTTTGGTTCCTCTTTGACCGGTTGTTTGATCAAAACTCTATTGAACATCAGATTCTCTCCTACCTCAGATTCAATATGACTGACCTCAGATGACTTAGGACTCATGATGTCCTCTTATGCATAAGCCACTCTCTTTTCATTGCTTAATGAAGATGCTTTCTCCAGGCACCTATAAGCAGGGTGACCTACTTGTCCACAATGGTAGCATTTCATGGTTGCAAAGTATGAATTACTCCTGCCTGCTCCTATTCATCTATTTGAACCTCCTTGAGGTCCTCTACCTCTATTATATCCTCCTCTAGAAGATGTTTCTCCTCCATGCTCTATGAGTTTAGACTCTCCTTGGTTTCTTTGGTCATTGCCTCTACCTTGGTAGCCACCATGTTGTCCTCTTTGATCTCTTTGATCTTTGCCTTTGCCACTGCCCTTAGAAGCCTGATCTTGCTTCCTCTTGCTTCTTTCCTCAATATTTATGGCCAACTAATAGCATTGGTGTACTGTCTTGGGACTTAGAAGAGCCATCTCCTCTTGAATGTTCCATTTCAAGCCATTAAGATACCTAACCACCTTAAGACTCTCATCCTCTGAAACATTAGACCTCATACAAAGTTTTTGGAACTCCTCAATGTAGGTATTCACATCTTGGTCTTTCTGCCTTAACCTTTGCCTCTTCTTGTGTAACTGAATCTCATAGTCATCTGGCATGTATGCTTCTCTTATCTTGGGAACCATTCTCTTCCAAGTAGAGATAGGCTGCTTACCTTCTTTTTCCCTCTCTGTTTGAATGAACTTCTACCATGTCAAGGAAGAACATCTTAGTCTTGATTTGTCCACCTTTACCTTCTGTGCTTCAGTGACCCCATCACATTCAAAATGGTTCTCCATTCCCTCTATCCAATCCATGACTAGACCAGCTTCCATTTTTCCACTAAATAGCAATATGCCTTCAAGTCCTTTTCCACTCAAAGCCTTCAATGCTTTCAAGAAAGGTTCTTCCTCCAAAACAGGGTCAGGTTCAGGGATCTTGTCTTCCTCTACAACCTCTTCTTCCTTTGGTACCTTTCCTTCCAACTTCACATTGTTCAATGCTTTCTCAAGTTGCTCTATTCTTTCTTTTAACAACTTATTATCCTCCTCTTGCTCTTCAACCATCTTGGCCAACTGTGCATTTGTCACAATGATGGAAGAATCACTAGACTCAACCTCTGACATATAAGATGGTTCCCAAATCTTCTACTTGCTCTGATACCAATCTGGTAGGGAGAGGGGTTGGAGGAATCAATCTCAGATTCCTACTCTAGGTCTTGCTTGCAAGACCTTCTTGGTGTTTTACTCCACCACCTTAACCTATAGGTTATTTTTGCACATTCAGGAACCCGTGGTTCTCCTGGCCAACCCCACTTCTACCACCATTCAACCAACCAAGACAATTCTTGGTGAAATAACACTAACTCTTCTTTAGCCTTTAATCTACCCTAAAGACTAACCATACCTCCAACATTGCATTTTACTTGCAGGGGTGTGGAGGTGTCTTAAAACATTGCAATCAATCAAACTTTGGCTCTTTATTATCCTTCTTGCTCTAATTCATGTTCGCTTTCATCAAAACCCTCTTTTGAGGTTAAAAAGGGCTACTAGCCAAGAGCCCGTATTAGGCCTCCAACTCTAAGTAATCTGGTCTTTGATCTAAAATATTACAAGAACACCCCATTCTTTCTCTGAGGTCCTTGGTTCATTTGCATAACTCTCAAATATTTTTGGAGTTTTGGGCCTTCACCAACCGTACAAAGCCAATTCTTGAAAATGGCCTTAAACTAGGGTTTAGAAGCCTTTCACTGGCTGCTTCCAGACTATCAGAGTTTTCTCACACCAAATGGGTTGATGGGGCCTCCTCCTGACCACCAGACCTTTCCAAGACCCTCAACTAAATTCTCCAAAAGGAATTTTTCCCAAATCCTAGCACCCCTACAATTTATGTGCCTTTCACTCCTCTTCCCTAGCCAAACTCTGCCTGGCTCGCCTAGGGCAAGACATTGCTAGCAACTCCTGCACACACACAAAGCCTACAACCTAACATATGTATAGTCATGAAGTCTAGGAACTGTTCCCAAAGGGCTGTATGGTTTGTACGGTGGGAAAGTGCCCTAGCACTCCATTTCATAAAAACAGTCTGGTTTAGACTAGCAACAAAGCAAAAATTAAACTATTTACAAAAAGTGCTTGCAAATTGAACAAAGAAACTATTTAATGATGTACAATGATTGAAAACTTCTAACACCACATCCTACAATCAAAATAGTGGCAGGTCTAATCCATGAAATCTCTATTTAGTTGCAAAACTCAAAATTTTTAGCACAGGATGCTATCTTCCTTCAATTTCACAAAGTCTCACTATAACAACAACACTTCCAACCCTATTCCATGGTCAAAGAATATCGTAAATAGGCTCCAAAAAATAGTTAAGTTCTTGTTGTCGAACATACAATGACCTTAAAGATGAAAATTATAAAATCCACTGTGTTTTTCAACCTTTGGTAACTTTGACAACTTAGCAAGATGAGCTTCTAAACTTATTTATCTCTTGACAACTTCTTTCCCAAAGATCAAAAACACCTCTAATCTCTCCACACAATGGTCAACATGACCTTATGAAAACAAATCAAAACTATTCTTCTAGGTTCTTATTTACCATTGAAATTGCCTGTTGTTCTTTAGGTGGTCCTGCACCAAATTCATTTGTTTTCTTCAATTAGCATCAATTTTTTATTCCTTAGAAAAAAATTTAACCTTCATAGAGAAAATTTAAGCTAAGATTTGTTCCCTCAAACTCTTAAGATAACACCACATGTCTTGTTTCATTTTTATTTAGCATTTCATAGAGGAAAACACCATCAGGGAAGCCTCAAAGATATTACTTTTGTTCCCAAAAATCCCTAAAATGATGATATGTCTCATAAAGCTATGCAAAAGAAAGAAAGTATTCTCTTCACTAAAAAGAATTCAAATCCCCATGATCATCATAAATATTTAGCAATCAATGGTCCATATTTAAAAGTGAAGAAAGGTTACCATAGGTCACGTGTACAAGCATGCAAGGATATTGGTTGTAGATTTGATCTATATCTACCTAATTTTTAAGTGATTTGGCTTAATTCATGACATAAAATGAAGATCATAGTGCAAGCCTGTGGTGAATTTCTAGGAAATTTAGGGTTTTTCATGAAATTTGTAGGGTTTTCAACAAATATTAAGTGTTAAGTAATTTCAAGCCCATTTATGCATTATAGCATATAAATATTGTGTTTCTAAATTTCTTAAACTAGAGATCAATTTAGGGTTCTAGGAAAGTAATGAAATGTTAAAATTTTAAAAGAAACCTTTTTAGAGGTTTTAAATTTTTAAAAACCCTAAATTGCATACCTTATTACCCAATTAAATTAGAAATGGTTGAAAAATCAAATGGATTTACAAGGGTTTTGGGTGATGATATCATGGTTTATTACTATGGTCTTATAAAATATCGAGGGTTGTTCAAGGATTGAAAACTCTAGCAAACAGGGTTATGGATAAAAATGAGTATTGTAGGGATGCTATAATTCGTATTCATGGCTATGCATTATTCAAGTATTTTTTCAAGAAATTCTTATCAAATAGATTGATTTCTAACATTTGGAGTTTGAGATTAGGGAGATTAATATTCCCTCACACTTTATAAAATGTTGACCCAATTAGAGTTGTAGCTAGGGAATACAATACCAACAATAGGATATCATCAATAACAAGAGTGGTTCTCTTATAACCTTGGACAAAACTTGTATCTATGAGGTTTTCAATTTGGATGTTAATGCTCAACTACCCATTGATTTAGGGTTGTTAACTAGAGAATATACAATATTTAGGGATAGTTACATAGTAAAATGGTTGCCTAGTTTTAGATGAAGCTGAACAAATAGGGAATTTTAAAGGTCTAATAGTGAATAATTTGAGCCTTTTCATTTTGATATTTTTAAAGACTATTTCCAAAAATCCTATTTTGTACTATGCCAATTTTTTGGTATATATTGTAGAACCCAAATTCTAGTGAACCTAATGGTGTTGGTAGTTAATATACAAAGTAGGGATGTAAAAATCCATATGATTATGTAGGACATGTTTTGATTAGATTAAATTTGGAATGGCCAATACCCATTATAGAGTAGCCTTAGAGGTAGAGCTGGCTCACGAAAAGTGAGACCACAAAAACTAGGACTCAGAATAAGTGATCTAGAGATGAAAAAACCAAAAACCTATTATTTTGATCGGAGCATAGAATTGGAAGAAAACATCACTAAATTATGCTTTTGACTCGAGCATAGAATTAGGAAAAAATCATGCTTTTGTTCAGAGCATAAAATTTAAAATAGAGACTAATTGTAGAGAAATAGTAGAAAAAAAGGGAACAACTCAAAAAGAGCTTCCCAACACAAAGCCTGCAAAGAATGATACACACAATAAGTATAAGACCAAAATAGTGAGCTTGTAATAGAAAATCCTATCATAGAGCCCAAAGACCAACTAGGAAGCCATTCCTTTTATCAAACCATGAAACTATAAAACACCAATTAGCTACAAGGAACAAATCAACCAAAGGAAACTAGGAAAAAAGACCCCACATTACAAAAATAGGGGAAAACCAATGAAACCCTACAATGAAAACATTTCCTAAAGGGAAACAACCTCTAAAAAACTCCAGGACTTCTACAAATGAGCCTTCCGAGACAAGAACAAAATCCAACAACTTCCAAAAGAGTAGAAGCCAAAGTCATGATCAAACCAACAGTCACAACCAAAGATGTTTGAACTATGAAACCACCAATAACAAGTCTCCACTACACAAGGAGAAAGGAAGAGTTTTTGAGAAATAAACTGAAGTGAAATAAGACCCCTTCACACTAGCTCCCAACACTAATAGCATGATATATTTCCACCTCAATATAAGATTTCTCCACCTCGATAGGAGAAGCTGAAAGAAAAGTTGAAGAGTGAAGGAGATAGCACAACCTAGACATAAGTAACAAAATAGCTCCAAAAGGAAACCTTATTTCAACATAGGCTAGGTTTCCACCTCAATAGGAAAAAAAGTTAGATCAAGGGAAAGCGCCATCAAAACCTCAACTAGCTAACTCCCATCTCCATCAATAAAAGTCAATTCTTCCACAACATGAGGGTTATCCACCTTAATAAGAGAAGTTAAAATGAAAATAGGGACAAAAAAACCTAGTACCCTTCAACTTCAAAACAACCTACACAATCTAAAAAAAGAAAGCTTTAAGAGCAACCCCCACCAATTGCAACCCAATTTTCTCCTTATTAGCAACACAACCCCACATCCTTTATAGAAGCCAAAGGATGTCTTTACCACCCATGAGACTTAGCCAACTAGCCCCCTCCAAGAGACCTGGTATTATAACACCTTTGAAAGCCCATAAAGCAGGCCCAAAAAACCTACAAGAAACCTCAGAGAGAGGAAAATAAATTAAAAGAAATAACAAGGTTGATCCTAGGCCAACATTCAGGAGACAGAAAACCCTCAAAGGGGCCTGAAAAAGGACCACAACTATAGCACCAAAAACAACAGTGTGAGAATCACCAAAGAGGAGCAGTGCTCCCCAAAGACTCTCAGGCTACCATGGGGAAAGAGAACTACACAAAGGAGCCCAAAAAAAAGTGGAGCAAACGAACCCAATATAGGAAGAACTAAGGCCAATACCCAGAGAACAAGGAGCACAACCATGCAAGAATAGGGACCTTTTCGAAGATAGAAGAGGGTGGGAGGCACACAATTCCCCAAAAACCACACCTCTACAAACAAACATTCATAGTGCTACATCCTCCCATAGATCCATAGCAGAAGCAACAACAAGGAGAGAAAAAAACCTCCAGAACTATCCAATTAAGGAGAGATAGGATAATAACCAGCCATGGTAGAAAAATACCGTTACAAGAAAAGTATCAACAACCACACCATTCAACCCACTAGTGAAAGTAGATGTAGCGCCACTACCACAAACCTCCACAATGAAAATAGCTCCATGCATAAAGGGCTCGAATAGAGAGGGAAAAATAAGAGTAGGTGAATGGGTAAGGACTCTCTTGATCACAAACACATGAAACAACACCAAATCTGCACCATCCCATAATAGAATAGTCATAGAAGAAGAAAACTCAGCCTCAAACAAAGGGGAAGAGAAAACAAACAAACAAATCTTAGCACCCAGGTCACATACTGACCCTAGGGCACCCACATGGTTGAAACCCCCCTCCCCTCGTTAATACAAAAAGGAAACCAAAAAGGTTGCAAATCTGCCAAGAATGTAGCACCAATGCAACCATCAAGGTTAGAGTCATCAAAATCACCATCCTCAGCCCAAGAAATCAAACCCCCTCCTCCACAACACTTCCCACCCATCACCATCCTCATTGTTGGCATTGTTGTTCAATTTTTGGCTTGATGAAATTTTGTATTATGTAGGATATGTTGTAGAAGAAATCCATCAAGAGTTAAGTTCTCTTAAGAAGGATTCTAACAATTATTATTTAAAATGGTATTCCTTGTTATGCCATATTTTTCTTTATGTTGGAAGAAAAATATGGTCATCTCATTTGAAAATCAGAGCATTTGATGATCAAGAAAGAATGCTCCTTGTTGAAAAATACACATATATTTGTGATAGAAATAGTGAGGCTTCAAATTATGCTATTTTTGAGTAGTTCTTTGTTAGAGGTGTCCTAAAAAATTTGGGCCAAGATATTGATTGTGGATTATCAAAAGGAGGTTCTTGAGGCCTAAAGAAGTTTAACTATAATTAGGGTTTGGTCACAACTAGGAAGATCAGTTCTTTTATTCAAATTCTATAATCGTTAGGGTTTATGGCTCCCAATGGCTCTCCATAACCTTCCCAAGTTAGCTCCAAATAGAATTGTATACCTAGAGATTATGTGGCAAGGTGGATAAAGCTCACTTTCGAAACTACAAAAAGCATGCAATTTTTACCTCCATGATTTTGTTTTTAATATTTCATGGTAATAGCTAGAGAGGGGATGTTGTTACTATTGAATATTTTTTTGTGCTTCAAGATGAGGGTTGATCAAATTAGGAAGCGTGATCTTGTTCATTTTATTCATCATGTTAAGAAAAAATACAAGCTTGTAGACTTTGTACATGAATATGATCCTACTTAGTATATTATGAGGATTTGTCCATCAACATAAAAAGAAATAAGGAGAAAGGAGAACTAAAATAGAAAAGAAGAAGAGGAGTGGACCCTTCATACAAAGGCACATACACAAAAATCTCATGGTCACTGATGATACAAGTGAATTAAGGAGAAATTTATTTCTCAGGGGTAAGGGAAACACTACTCCCTTTAATATATATGCATACTTTAATATATATATATGCATACATATATATATATATACATACATATATATATATATATATGTATGTATGTATGTATATATATATATGTATGTGTATATATATATGTATGTATATATATACATACATATATGTATACATATATATATATACAATATATATAAATATATATATATACACATATATAAATATATATATATATATATATACATATGATATATACATATATATATACATATGTATATATATATGTGTGTGTGTGTGTGTGTGTGTATGTATATGTAAATGAAACATTTCGTGTCCCTTTATAAATAAATTACCTTGCTACTTTTTAAAGTATATTCTTTTTTGAACACTACATATTTATATAAAAATTATTTTATTTAAATGCAAACATAAATATGTAACTTGTTTTATTCTATCATAAATTTCAAAGATAAACAAATAAAAAATATCTAGTCTATAACTATCTTCGGGTTCTCAACTCAGAACAACCTGTGTTTTAAATTTAATGTTGATATATAAACATTCCAAACAAAAAAAAGTATAATGATGCTATTCACATAATAAAAAATATCTACCATTTATAAGGTCCAAGGTTTTCCTTATTAACCTGAATGCAACTAATCATATGTATAATCAATAATAAGAATTTGTTGATAATGAATCTATACTAGCATACCTATATTAATTAATAATATATGTAAAACATGCCGAGAGTTATCTTTATCGAGATGCCTATTTTTTTGAAAAAAAAATGCTTACATTTCCATTAATATGAATTTGAAAATACATCAATTTGATTTCATTATTGTTTGTGTCATTGTTTATTTCAATTCCTATATATAAGGGTAGACATTAAAATTTGAAATCATACCAACTTGTATATAACAATAATCAATAGAGAACAATAAATTTAAAATAAAAAATGTTCATGAATCATTAGATTTAGTATTGATAGCATCAAAGAAGTATATCACGATGACAAAATGGCATTCACTAACTTATATATATCCACTGTTTTTTTTTTTTCAAATGTTTGAATACATTGTTAACAATATATACATTCAAGCATTTGAATATTATGAAACCTATAGCTTTGCAATTGAGTCTAATAAAGCTTTGCTCTCAAATGAATAATCAAACTTGGTTGTTTTTATGACTGTGCATTTAATCCTTTCTTCATCATTATAAGTCTCTTTTTCACTTGAAGTTTAAATATGTATCTGTTGAAAAGGACCTTTTGTATAATGTGTGAGAACTTAATATCATCTTGTTTTTCATGCTTCAAAATGTTCAATTCTTTTGCTGTAACACCCATAATTTCTTCTGCCGCTTCTTCAAAAGCTGTAATCCAAGTGAATGAAGTATGGTCTTGCACTTTGCATTGAAGTATATATTTATAATCACATTCAAGGAAAGTTTTATCACATCTTCCACAATACCACTGACCATTTTCATTAGTGTTTACCTTCTTTTTGCAGTACCTATCTCCAATTTTCAAGGGGCATGCTGTATAAAAAAAATTGTCTACCTTAATGAAAGATAAGGTAGCTTTTATCACTATCCAATAAGGTTTACCAGAGCTAGCAAGGTCCTGATCTTGTATTTGTGAGATACTTTTTAACTTTTTTTCTTCAATTGCAGATGAGATTTCCTTTGTAATAGAATGAGAATGGACATTTTTCCCTTCTGTATCAAACCACAATCTCAATTGGTGTGAGAGAGGAAAATCTGGATTTATAAGGAGCTCGGTTGTAGTAATTGTTCCCACTGATTTCCCACCAAAATCACTAATTCGTCCAGCCTTTATTGCAAGAATCGGGAAGGTTCCTGCATTGCACATTTCTTGGAGTTGTTGACCTTCCTTATTGCAGAAATCACCCCATAGTGTTAATTCCACCATACAACCGGACATGTCTTTCATTTGAAGGGTTCTTTTTTGAGTTTGTGTGGCATTCTTTTTGAATATGGTGTTTGGTGTGTTGATTGAGAGAACAACACCAATCATATCAACCAAAGAATTGCTTTTCATGTTCTCAATTTCTCTTATCAATGTAAAATGGAATTGTTGTTTTGGTATACAACTATCCTCCTCCAAACACAACTCAACAGTCGAATTTGTTTCTAATAAGATTTCCCATTCATTTTTTATTTGGTTAAAATTCTTTTGTGTAGGTTTGAGTCTCCCTTTTGAGATAAGATACACTTTTCCAGTTTCAATACGATCATAAAACTTTTCTACAACTGCATTAAAACATGTTACTCTGATTTCACCACCATCTGAATCAACCAAGTCAAAAGTAAACACTTTTCCATGTCCTTTTGCATTGTTAAAATGATGAAGTTGACCCTTTCTAATGACTCTTGCCTTTATTGACCATCTATTCTGGTATGGATTGAGTGCTGCAATAGGAATGGTTCTTGTTTGAGGTTCATTTTTTGTAGCAATTGGGTGCTTATATGGATTGTTGATAGGATCCATGCCTGCATCATCATCATATAAGGACAATAGTATTCAATAGATTTCAAACACAGCAAAAAACATGGAAGAGTAACTCAAAGCATTGATAATTTGTTGATTTTTTATATAGCATAAGAATTGAATGTAGCATAAAACTAAATATCATACACATATATTACATTTTGGAATTTGAGAATCATGAAATCAACATTCAAGAACATATGCATGTTACATCAAGTATCTTCTACTAAATATCATACACATATATTACATTTTGGAATTTGAGACTAATGAAATCAACATTGAAGAACATATGCATGTTACATCAAGTATCTTCTAATATTTTCAATCTATTTTCCTCAGCCTTTCTCTTGGCAAGTTGTCTACCATTTTTCATTTTTTCATAACGGTCATAACTGAACGGTGGCATAATTCTTAATCCTTCGATGCATTTTACATGGGATATAGCTACAAATGTCAATCCCATTCTTTCTCTTGGTCCTATATCAATAGTAGCTTTTGATAGAGTTAAACCCTGTGATTTGTGAATTGTCAATGCCCAAGCCAATCTTAACGGAATTTGGATTGTCCTGCCCCTTTGTATTGGTGTAATTGGAATTATCTTTGGGTTACAATCATCAAATGGTATTCCTGAATAGCTGTCAAATGCAACCATGACATATGTTGGTGGTTCTGGTGGTCTGGTTCCAGGCTTGTAGACAATGTTTTGTATATATCCTAAAGCTCCATTGACAAGGCCTGCTTGTATGAGTAGATTTGAGGTTAACATAACCCTGGCATCTTTACATATCAATAATTCTAGATCAAGCTCATCATTTGAGCATTCTTCTCCTGCATTGCTACTTCCTGATTTTATTGCAACACTACGTGCAACAGGATGCTTCAATGAGTATAACATTTTCATTTGTAGAGAATAAATGCACACCACTATCAAACTCTTGGTTATTTGTTGCATCTAATGTAATAGTGGTTCTTGTCATAAGGAGTTTCCAATCATCAATTGTAGGGTTTGCATCTCTCAAATTTGTCAATAGTTGACAAAATCTTTGTTGATAGATGTTGTCTCCATCTTGTCTTAATATTTTATCAAGAGTAACTATAGTTTTGAATTCTTCCCATAGCAACTTAGCTCGTGTGTTGCTGTCATATGGTGGTCTATCATTAACAGGGGGCAGCTGACCCAAATCTCCAACAAAAATGATAGATATGCCTGATAAAAAATTGATAACAATTATTGTGAGTACTATAGAATGTTATCATTAAACAATTTTCATTTATATGATTTTTTTATTTCCATATAACATACTTAATTGGGTTAATCAAATAGATATTTACCTCCAAAGTTACGGTTTGCATTTTGTGGGACTACTTGTCGGAGCTGAGAATCCATGTTTTCTAGCAAGTTTTGACCAATGAAACTCATTTCATCAATTAGAATGTACTCGATATTTGTTATTTCTTCTTGAAAACTTGTCAGCCTTGCTCCTTCCAATTGACCAAAATCTCTAATTGGGATTCAAATTTTTGAATGAACTGTGGATGCTCTTATGTTGAATGTTGCAACTCCAGTTGGTGCTAGTAATAGAAGAGGAGAAGAACCAGGATATGCTGCAATTTTAAGAGCTTGACTAATAGCACCAATTAGATATGACTTTCCTGTCCCTGTTGTTCCTTGAATTATCATCAACAAGGGCGATGCATTTTCATTATTATGGTAGTGTCTCATGATTATGTTCAGTGCCTTTTTTTGTTTGTCACTAAGGGTTGTGTAGTTCATAGGCTGTGGTATTTCATCATGTATGAGACATCCATGTTCTCTTATGCTACTAATGAAGTTGATTGATTGATTCGTATAGATTTCACCACAATATTCATTACACCAATCTGCTTGTTGATCAAAATCTCTCCTTCCTAACATATCTATTTCAGAAACTTGTATATTTTGACCATGATGTAGTCCAGATAGTATTTCCCATTCATGCTCAGTAGTGGTTCTTTGAAGAGTTTCATTGTCTTCAATTTCAACATCACTGATGTTTTGATCATGTTCTTCAATTGCTATTCATTCCACATGCCAAGGGTTATAATGGAATGACTCCCAGTTTTGTCTTATTGAATCATCATCATGACCAATATCTATATCCACATCATGAAAAGGTTTGTACAACAATAATTCTAAATGACAAAAATTGATCCATTTTTCTGACTCACGTGGAGGAATGGATAAAAACTTTGGGCATACTCTAACAATAGTTTTTTTTTGTCTTGGCTCCCATTTGTTATCTCTCTTTCTTTTAGGATTATATATCCATGATCTGGCTACATCAATTAGGCTAACACTTTCCATAGACAAAGGCCTTATTTTATATCCATGGATGAAAGATGTTGTTTGTTCTTCATTATTTTCTGCTTCATTTACACGTACAGGTTTAAACACCTCACGTGACACATTTAGATTGATAAACCTCCTACTGCTCTCTACCAATGGAAGTTCAAGTAGCATGTGGCATGTTTCTTGAGCTCCAATGTCTCTTTCTATGACAGTCTCAGTCAAAAGTCTTCTATATGCTTTTGCTGCTAAATCATCTGGATTTTCCATGTTTGCAAGTCGCATTAACATCTGTTGGTATGTTTCTGAACTTTTTTCTGCTTTTGCTGCATACTTTGCAATATATTTGATTACAACATGTTTGGAAAGAATAGGTTGCCAATCTATATTTCTCTCCACAATTGCAATATGTAACGATTGTGTTTGTTTACTCTGTCATCATTCCTCGCTGGCTCAAATTTCTTTTCACCCGTTTCTATGTCTTCATGTAATTTGGGTCCCTCCAAATTCAATTGCCAAGGAGCATTATACCTATTATGAATATGAATAAGTAATGTATGTTTGTAGTTTAGAATTATGTTAAATTTGATTTGAATATAATTTTTTTTACGAATGAAAGTTGTTACCTGCAAACCATTGTTCCTCCTTTTTTTTGTAGGCATGCACCCTCCCTACAGACTGTGTGTCTCTCTACAGAATTTAGTAGTTCTTCATAGTCATGATCAACATTGATCTCTGCAAGTTGTCTTGTATTTTTTAGACATGGATGCTGAGGAAAATTTTGGAATGTCTACAATATGACATACAAATAAATTGATAAGTTATGTGATAAACTACAAATAGTTTATGACATATATGATATGCGTATGTTGTAAGCTATTTTGAACATGCCTGGATGTTTTGTTGATGTGGATCTTGTCTAGGATTCCATGCTTGAACAATAGAATGGAAATATCTTTCTGCACTTTTTCGTTGCTCTTCATTTGACCAATCCAAGTTGTCCATATTTGGTGCTCCGTCTATCCAAATGAATCCATGCACATGTGGTGAGCCCCTATGTTGCCACTCATATCTAGACCAAAAATCATGAATTTTCATTCCTTTTTCTAGTATTTCTATTTTGAACATTGAATGTCTTAAATGCATGTATTGTGTGACTATATGAGGATAGTCAATAACATTTTTTTTCGCCATATTTGAGCCTCTCGTGGAGTTGTTGGCGATGTTCCTGGCATTAGTGCATGCAAATCAAGCCAATATAGATCTGTTGCACTCAAAGTGAAGAATATTGTAGGAGAGCCTATTTGATGAAGCATGTCAATCAATTCTGCATGACATTGTGTCCAGTATGACCGTGTACCCCTCAATGTTGTTCCAAATCGCATTAACCTATCAGCTAGATGGGATTCTGGCATGTTTTGCATATGTTGACGCAACTCGTTGATGGTAATTGGCATGGCTTGAAAGCTTCTTTTAACAAATACAGCTGAAGAATTTTGTGCACGGTGTCTCATTATCATGTTCATCATAAAATATCAAAATCTTGGATGTCAACCAAAACGGTGGTCCCTATAACACAATAAATGCTTAACAAATTCATGCAGATGCACTCTTCTCATTCGTGGTTCTAACCAATCACATTTACCATCAGGGAACAATGTTGGGAATGCCATATCAAGTAATCCTGGAGTGACATATTCATTGATTGGAGATGAACCAATTTCTGGCCAATCAATCAATGTTGGTGAATTTTCATTAGGGTTATTAACCCATGCCTGAATCAATTCCATTTCTCTTTGAGAATTAGGTGGCATAGAAGCCATTGATGTAGTGTGCTCAATTATATTTCCTTGATCCATTTCCATGATTGGACCCACAAATACAATTTCATTTGAATCAGAATCAAATTCCATATGCATTGTTTGTAATTTGTTGAATATGTTTTCATCGGAATTTCCTATGAGATCATTTAGAGCATTGTCATTGATTTTGACATCTGAATAAAACTTGTCATGCTCTACTTTGTATTTTAATGCCTTATACACACGATCCCTATTGACTGTGAAGTTATAATTTGTGCCACGTTGATCCCTTCTTCGAACAATGATGATTGGCAACTCTCTTATTGAATGTGGCAAAACATTTGAAACATATTCCACATTTTGTGGAAAACTTATTGTGTGTCCTCTGTATTTATACTAACCACCGACTGCATGGGTAACTTGTAATATTGGGTTAACACGAGCAATTAACATTTCTTCTACTTGAGTCAATTTTGCAAGCTCCTCTGGTTGTGGCCCAGGGTCCATATTATTTAAAGCTGAAAATCTATGATTCCCTTTCTCTTGATGACATCTATTACAAACAATACCTTTAGAGGTGTGAAATACTTTCATTCCTGGGTAGTATTCTTGACAGATATCACACATTCCTTGTGTTGTCAAGTTATCTAATTGATGTCAAAATTGTACTTGGAATTTTTTGAAATCATTGTGAAGCATTTCATTTGGGTTTTGTATGTTTCCTTGTACATCTACATTTATCTCATCTTGTACTATGACTTCTTCCCTTTGTCTAACATAGCTTGCTCTTTTAACTTCATTGTGTCTTTTTCTCTGCTCTTCCCTTTCAACATCTGTCATTTGTTCTTGTCGTCGTCTTCTATATTCTCTTTGATATTGTTTCCTTTGCTCCTCTAATTCAAAATTCAATCTCGGTCGCACCATATCTAGAAAATAATTCAAGTTTGATTTGTAAAGATGTTTTTTTTCAATGGTAAGTCTAATTTTCTTTGAAATGAATTTCATTTAATATCAAAGACTATTGGAATCAAATTTTTTTCAATAGAATACAAATTTTCATGACTATTAAATAAGAAGTATAGTTGAAGCATAATTTGGCGAAGAAATTTCATCACAAAGAAGGAAAATGAAACCTTAATTGTGTTTTGGATATTGGTCCTTGCATAAATGCACTCATCATTATCATCTTGTGACTCTTCATATATCAAGTAGGGCATGTACATCCAAAATATATCAGCAATCTTTTGCAAAAGTAGACATCAAATTCTTTATGAAAATATTCTTCATAAGAATAAGTCAATGATGGTTGCTACCTACATACAACACGTATGAACAATTTTTTTACAAAATAGACATGAAAGTCTACATCAAAAATCTTGTTCATAAGAGTGAGCCAACCATGGGACAACCCTCTATATGCTACACATGTGTTTACCCTAATTTTCATACAAGTACAAAATAAATTCGTCAATAGCACTTTTTGCAACTCTTGGTTCCTCGTATTGCTTGGCATAATGAAGTTCTCTTAAAAATCCAGAGAATCCTGCAACTTTCTTGCATGTTGCATGTAATTTATGGGCAATTTCTTCTGTGTCATCAATCTCTTGTCATCATTCCCATCTTGACATGGGATGAGCATAATCTTCTAATCTAACCAAGAGTAAGAGGGCTTGCAGATATAGAATGGGATGACCATAACTGCCTAGATTCAAATGTCCATGAGATGTTAGAAAATGGAATGAGTGTAATACTTAGTCTCAACATTAAGAAGGCTTGAAAGTAGGAAATGGTAAGAGCCCAGATATGAAAACACATACTCGTAAGAGTAAGAGGGCTTGGAGACATGAAATGGGATGAGCATAAGTACCCAAATTCAAGTGTTCATGACAGTTTTGTGGCAGAGCCCTAGATTGGAATGCCCATGAGACGTTAAGAAAATGGAATGGGCATTCTTTAATCCAAGAATCTTTCAATTTGTAGCAGGAAATAAGGCATGAAAGAGGACAATCTCAAGTAACTTGATTCAAATACCAATGCTCACAAGACTTTCTAAAGGAAAGCCCCAGATTCAAATGGCCATGTTTGTGAGACTACCTATGCAAAGCACCTATTTGGATTCCCGTAAAAAATGGCATGAGCATAATTTTTCAATCTTACCAAGCGTATTGTAATGGTGTTTCCTTGTCGTATGTAACGGTCTTGATGCAGTTGTGGATTAACAACACAATTTCTCTCTCAGGCCCCAATTCAGCTACCTGTACATAGAGAATGAGAAATGAAAAAAAAAACAAAATATTTAAAGCTTCAAACAGTCCTCCTTTCTCAAACCTAAAATTAAAACTTTTCTTTCCCAAATCGCAAAAGAAAAGTTGTAAAATTGTAGCGGATGATCGCTACAATTTTACAAATTTTCTTGTAATAGTTGAATGGGTAGACGACTACAGCTCTTGAGTTTCTCGGTATACATGCCTGAAGATGAAATTTGAATCATGGGATGCGCAGCTCGAGTTCTTCAACTTCACTCAGCTTCTACTGATGTCAAGCTCTTCTCTTTATACAGAGCTCCCACACAACAATTCTCTATTGCCAACATTTCTTTCACTCATCTCCACACATTTCTAACTGCTCCTCCAGCATTCTCCATTGCTTTCCTCCACACAGTCCACCTTCTTCCAAGACTTTCTCTCCTCTACAACCGTAAACTCTCACTTCTCTAACTTTGAGATCTATCTACAACCATCGACTATCACTTCTCTAACTTTGAGATCTGCCTCCCTCCTTCCTGTTCACTCCCCAAAAACTAACTTTCTTCAATGATTGGTTGCCCCAGGTAGTTATTGGAAACACGATCTCGTCCATCCTTCTCCAAGTGCCGACGGCTTAGGAACCACCTTCTATCAATCTATTTGAATTTAAAATAATCTTTTTCACTCAATATTTATGCCATGAAAGACTGCCACAACAAACTCATCTTTTATTTGAAACGTGTTGTGACGTGCTTCTAATGTGGCTTCCAAATGTCTCTTCCTGGATGAACAATTTGCCTCCAGCAAAGCATTTTACAGTTGTTACCTTCTTCTTGCAAACTTCTCTTTTATTTATGAGTACACAACTTCCACGTGGTTGTCATTTTTAATATATGCTTTTTTAATTTTAGTTGAATTTTAAAATTCATTGAACTTAATTCTTTGAATTTCTATAAATTCAAAGAATTAATAAATATACGTTTTCTAATTTATATTCCAAAAACTGTAAATTCTGCGTTTATTTAGCTGAATACAGTCAGGTAATTTCAAATTTTATTTAAACAAATGTGATATATTTTTTTTTTAATTTTAGTTGAATTTTCAACTTCATTTAACTTAATTCTTTTTCTTTTAATTTCTGTACAGTAATTTTTTTGTTTAACATACTATTTCTGTCAATACAAGGTATAAAGCTTAAACATTTTTGTTAAACAAACCGCGTTTCTGCAGCTTCAAACACAGACATCCATGCAACATGCAGGAGAAGCAAATTGAAAGTTTAGAAAGCTCTGCGGCCAGTTGAATGAAGAGCTTGAAGAGAATCAGGTATAAAATTGCTATTGAAATTTGCACTGCAGCTTCAAACACAGACTTCCATGCAACATGCAGGAGAAGCAAATTGAAAGTTTAGAAAGCTCTGCGGCCAGTTGAATGAAGAGCTTGAAGAGAATCAAGTATAAAATCGCTATTGAAATTTGCATAAAATATCAAAATTCTTCACAAATACGTGGTAAATTTATCATTAATTGTTGCTTATTAGCAAATTAACTGTCCTGTGTAGGCAACTGTAAATTCTGCCTTTATTTAGCCGAATGCAGTCAAGTAATTTCAAATTTTATTTAAATAAATAGTCAAATGTGATATATTGTTCAGCTCATAACTTCCATTTGGCTGTCATTTTTAATGCCGCTTCAAAAATTTAATGGAGAATATTCCTTGAATACTTTCACTGTATAACGCCTCTCAGCGTAAAAATTATGTAATCTAGGTAGACAAATGAACAAAGCTGAAGGAAAATAATAAAAATAAAGACAACATATATTATTATATTTCCATTCATATAGATAAATATAACATAAGTGCGTGCACATTACAGCATTTATTCATAATATTGACGATGAAAGGAAACATCGTCTACTGCATGCTTAACGTTGGAGAATGTCATACGACGCGGCGAATGGGGTTGATCATCTTCGCTTCTCGTACGCGTGGGCATGGAATGTTGTTACATTGGTAGCCGGTCAATACTTCCACGTGAGTATCACTTTCTGATGGCACGGTGAAATTGTAGGGGGCATATGGTGTACAATAGCATTCGAAGAAGGCATTATGAGGCAAAACGGCTACATTCAATTCGTATGCTGCTCCTCCAGTCAACGCCTTATCATCAAACATGGAACCAAAAGAACACCAAAATAGTGAATAGGAGGAATAAAGAGAATAGACTTACTATGTTACATAAATGAAATAAACATACCACAGTGTGAACCCAAATGTCAGGAGGCATCGGCCTCATGAAAGCCGCGTTCGAAACACCAAATTCAGAACTGTTTCCCACAATCTTCAGCAGTCCACAGTTTGTCAGATTCTGCTGAACTATAATCGTCACGTCCACTTTTTTTCCCTGCACACACAAGTACATTCCGCATTCTCTTTTTCAGATCTGAACGTAAACAAGCAACTACTCGTATGATAGAAAAGGGAGGATAAATTCAAATTTTATACATACCTGAGCAGAGACTGTAAAAAGACCGAGCACACCAATAAGCAGGAGCAGGGAGGCGAAGCTTTTCACGCAGGCAGCCATGGCTTTTTCTCTGCTGGAAGCAAACAGGAAAATGAAAATATGATGTGGAAAAATTGGAGGGGGCGATGGGGTTTATATGGAGGTGATATTCTGTTCACGACAAGAACAATGCCATTAAATGTGTGGTCTTTAAATGTTAGTAGGAAGGATGGGACCACGTGGATTAAAAATTGGAGGGGGCGATAGGGTTTATATGGAGGTGGTATTCCGTTCCAACGATAAGAACAATGTCAGCAATCCCACGAGTTGCAATTCGCTTTGAAAATGAAATGTGTGCTCTTTAGTAATCGTTGTGTGGCCGATTGAAAAATCCAATTGATGATTAATTTGCTAAAATTCATCAAGCAGATTTAATATTCCATTTGTACATTAAAGGCATTAATGTTAGGTAGGAGGATGTGACCACGCCCATTAATAATTTTGTGGACCCCATCAAAACATGTTATCATGTGATATATTTTGTGAGGAGGATGATTAAACATCTGTCTTATTTCACACATTTTGGTTTCACTATTTCATTCATACATTATTGGCACTAAATGTTAATATGGATGTTGATTCGTTTGTGGTTCCTTTCATGATTCTTATCTTGAAAGTGTCTTTTGTATGTTATATTTTTACTATTAATATATGCTTTTTCTCCAAAAGGAAAAATTAATTGAAAAATGAATCAATCAATTATCCCCCAACAATCTTTAGCATATAAAGCGTTCGAATTACCAAATTCAGAACTGTTTCCCACAATCTTCAGCAGTCCATAGTTTTTTAGACTCTACTGAACTACAATCATCCCATTCACTTTTTTTCCCTTAATGTTATTTAGATTTGTACATTAACGACATTAATGTTAGGTAGGAGGATGTGACCATGCCAATAAATAATTTTGTAGACCCCATCAAAACAATGTTATCATGTGATATATTTTGTGAGGAGGACGATGAAACATCTATCTTATTTCACACATTTTGGATTCACTATTTCATTCATACATTATTGGCACTAAATGTTAATATGGATGTTGATTCATTTGTGGCTCCTTTCATGATTCTTATCTTGAAAGTGTCTTTTGTACATTATATTTTTACTATTAATATATGTTTTTTCTCCAAAAAGAAAATAATTAAAATTAATTAATAAATTAATCAATCAATTATCCCCCAACAAAGAACTAGAACCCTAAATCACCATTCTGCCTCTTCCATTTGGTAGTTAGTAGTCAAGTGGGTGTTTGTGATCATTTTTGGTTCCTTACAATATGGTGTAGGAGAATGAGTGTTTTAGAACATAGATCTTTCTTTGCCACATTACATTTGTTGCAAGTATGAGTTGTTTCCAAGTGCTTTTGAGAAAACTAATAAAGAATAGAAGTCAGAGTGATGAATGTGTTCAAAATGTGCTCTAGTATGTGCTCCACGTTTCTCCTGTATTGATCATATGTGTGTGCGGATCTAAAGGTTTGATAATGATGGTATAGTGATGATATCTCTTGACATTTAGCTTATGGTGTGATGGTATGTAAAAGTTACATTCACCGGTATGTGAACTGTTTTGAAAGAATTGGTCTTCTTTGGACTAGGAGAAATGTTTATGCTTTGTATTCCTCTACTATTTTGTTTCAGATCTTACAGATCTAGGATATGTCTTGTGAAAGTGTTCTCTAGTTTTAGGCAAAGAAGTTTTGAGGTTTGGTGGTATAGAAGTCATGTTTTAGTGTTGTTGAGTGAATTTGCATAGTTCGGGTGGACTAGTGGAAGCCATTCAATATTTGAAGAGTATTGCAGTTGCCGCGGATGTATCTAGAAGAATTTGAGATGTATTCTCATGCATAAGGAAGCGTGTACATCAACGCTCATTTGTGTTTTCATTAAGTTTGGTTGACCTAGTGTTTACACTTCATTTGAAAAATAAAGTTTAATTAAGGTAGTGTGTGGTTAATCTAAGACTTTTTATTTTTGGTCTTGATTAAATATTTTATTGCTCCACTCTCATTCCTTTCCACCACGGAAATGTTGAGTTTCCAACCTAATTTGAATTTATGAAATAAAGTTTTTGTGGCTGACCTTGGAGAAAGGTTCTAAGGTTGAAGAGGGTATAAATATAAGTAGAATTGTGAAGTGTTGTATGACAATGTGATGCAAAGTGATGAAGTGAGCCAAAAATCATAAGAGCAGAAGCCTGTGAAAGTGTATTGAGGTAGTATTTCTTCACTGTGTTGGATTCCTTAAGGCACTAATCTAAAGGTTTTTGCAATCCTTTATTCAAATCCTATGAATGTGTGTTAATTGTTGTAGTGGATCTTTATTTCTTTTGTATTTGTATGTAGTGAGCCTCCCTAGTGGATAGTGAGTCCTTTATATAGGAAGTGAGCCTTTGTATTCAGACAATGAGTCCTCTTTTAGCCAATGAGCCCTTGGTAGTGAACCTCTGTATTTAATTTTATAATCTCTTTATATTGTGAGTTAACCCTCACCATGGTTTTTCCATCATTAGGTTTTCCATGTAAAAATCTAGTGTTCATTGAGTTGATTTCCTTTCTATTATTTGTGTTTCATGCTCATACTTAATAAAAAAATATTGTGGTTGTGGAATTGATAAGTATTGAAGTTTTTAAGTTTGGATTTTGTGACAACTGATTCACCCCCTCTCTTAGTTGTCTTGCACCTATTTAACAATTGGTATAAGAGCATTGGTTCCTAGGTGTAGAGCTTAATAGCCTAAGGAAGATCTGATGGTGCACAAGTTGGAAATCTCTATGTTTGATGGATTTTATTATAGTGATTGGAAAGTGAAGATGAGAGGATAATTTTTCTCTTGGTTGCAAAGCATGGAAAGTTGATAAGACAAAGTATACTCCTCCAACGAATGGTCCTACTTTTGCAGATGAGGTTTATGCTTATGAGGAGAATGTGAAAGCGATGTATGCTATCTACAATGCTTTTATCTAAGAATAAGAAAACTAAGGTTCTTTCTTTAGATATTATTTTTGATGTTTGGAAGAAGTTGGAAGAATTGTATGAAGAAAATGAAAGAGTAACATTGACAAAGAATCTGGTGGCAAAGCGAAAATTTAAAAATTTGACAATGGAAGAAGGTGAAGAGTTTAGAAGTTATTTTCAAAGAGTTGAAATGACAACAAATGAAGTTAAGAGTCAAGGAGGAAAGTTGACTAATGAATATATTATTGAGAAGATCCTAATCATCCTACCAGATTGCTACAATGATAAGATCTCAGTTATTGAGGAGATGTATGATCCTACAAAGTATACTATAGAAAATTTGTTCAATACCTTGCAAGCATTTGAGATGAGAAAGTTTAGGAAAGAAGATAGGAAAGATGAAAATACAAAGACAACATTTAAGGAAATGAAGATAGAAGATAATCTACCAACCTTGGAAAATGTGCAAGAAAAAGGGCTCCAGAGAATTAGAGGAATAGGGTTACCACTTTTCATGCAATACAAGATGAAGACTACCGGGTAATTGATAATGGATGTTCTAATCACATGACTGAAGATAAGAGTAAGTTCACTAAACTTGAAAACTATGATGGTTGTTTAGTCATGTTTGGTGATGATTCATGAGCTAAGATTTGTGGGAAAGGTTCAACTAGCTTTGATTCTAGAGTGTACATCACTAATGATGTATATTATGTGAAGGGTTTGAGATACAACCTTTTGAGTGTTGGTTAGATGTGTAGCAATGGTTTTAAACTTGTGTTTTAGAATAATACCTGTGAAATTAGAAAAGGATCCAGGAATGGAGATATGGTTGTTGTTGGAAGGAGAACTCATGGAAACATCTATCAGCTAAAGAGAGTTGATGGCCAGTTCCTTGTATCTCAAGTTAGTGAAAGTTGGTTATGGAACTTGATAATGGGACATGTAAATTTTGATAATTTGGTCAAAATGAATTCAAAAGAAATTTTATGAGGTTTGCCTAGAATTTCAAGACCTACTAATACTATTTGCAGAAGTTGTCAACTAGGGAAATTGACGAGATGTAGCTTTAAGGGAAAAGAGCACTACACTATTGGAATGCTAGAGTTAGTTCACACTGATCTTTATGGTTTGACTAGAATGGGAAAACTAAATGAAGATAGGTATTTCATTTTTCTTATTGATGATTATAATTCAATGACATGGGTTTCTTTTCTTAGAGAAAAGACTCTGGCTCTAGATAGGTCTAAGGTATTGAAAAGAAAGAGTGGATAATGAAGTAAATTTGAAAATAAAATGTTTGAGATCCAATACAAGCAGATAATTCACTTCTAGTGATTTTAATACATTTTGTGAATAACATGGCATAAAGAGATAATTTCCTTCTCTGAGAACCCCTCAACAGAATGGGGTAGTTTAGAGGAAAAATATGACAATATAGGAAGTTGCAAGAACCATGATAAAAGAATCAAATGTACTAGATGTGTATTGGAGAGAGGTAATACACACTGCTATTTGTGTTCTTAATAGAGTTCAGATTAGAAGTAATAGAACAAAGACTCCTTTTGACTTATGGACTGGTAAGACTCATACTATGAACTAATTCAAGTTATTTGGAAGTAGATATTACATTAAAAGAGATGATGAAAATCTTGGAAAGTTTGATGCTCGGTATGATGAAGGATTTTTTCTTGGATACTCCACTACTAGAAAAGCACATAGATGCTTCAATAAAAGAATGACAGAGATGGATGAAAGTGCTAATGTAAAAGTTGATGAAGACATATGTAGGCCTATTGAAATAAGTGAAGGTTGACCTGATGATCCTATTTGTGGACATGTACCTGAGGAAAGTTAGGAGAAGGAAGAAGAAGAGGATGAGCCAAAACCTGTTGCTAAGAATCCTAAGTATGTACAAAAGAATCATTGAGAGGAATAGATAATTGGAGATAAGAGTGAAGGTGTGAATTTAACAAGTAAAGTATCCAAGGTAAATCTATGTCTACTTTCTCAAATTGAACTTAAGTCTATAAGTGAAGCATCTAAAAATGAGAGTTGGATGAAAGCTATGAAAGAAGAGTTGCAATACATAGAAAAGAATCAAACATGGGAACTAGTCCCTAGACCTATGAATAAGAATGTAATTGGTTCAAAATGGGTGTTCTTGAATAAGTTGAATGAAAGTGGAGAAGTTGTAAGGAATGAGGAAATACTTGTATGCAAGAGATATTCACAAGTTGATGGTATAGATTTTGAATAAACATTTTCCCCTCTAGCTAGAATGGAAGCTATTAGGATGTTTTTGGCATTTTCTACCCACAAGGATTTCAAAGTGTATCAAATGGATGTCAAGTTAGCATTTCTAAATGGTGAATTGGAGGAATAAGTGTACATGGAACAACCTGAAGGGTTTCAGTTATTTGAAAATTTGGATAGATGTCTGACAAAGCAAGGTTTCAAAAAATGCTTTGTTGACAAAAATCTCTACTTCAAAGTGCAAGGTAAAATAATGTTGATAGTAGTTGTATATGTTGATGATATCATTTTTGGTGGAAATGAAGGAATGTGTAAAAATTTTGCTAAAGAGATACAAAATGAATTTGAGATGTCCATGATTGGTGAATTGAATTTCTTCCTTGGTCTACAAGTGAATCAAACTAAAAAAGGAATATAAATTTCACAATCTATGTAAAAGAGATTTTGAAGAGTTTTGGAATGGATGATTCCAAATTGGTTAGTACTCCAATGGTAATCAGATGTAAACTGAGCAAAGATGGTAAATATACTAAGATTGATCAAAGAAAATATAGATCTATGATTGGTGAACTACTAAAGGTACATGTTAAGAGGCACATGTTACAACTCTAAAGAGGATATTTAGATATATTAAAGGTACATTGTATTATGGCTTATGGTATCGTACGGGTGTTGATTTCTCCTTGAGTGCTTATACTAATGTAGATTGTGTTAGTGTAATTAATTAATTATTACACTAGCATAAGTTAACTTAGGTAATATTTCATTTAGTCCTAGGTTGCATTTTTAATAAATCATTTAATAAATAGAGTAATATTCCCTTCCTTGTTTGTAGGGATAAGATTCCTTCTAGAAGATGAGTTGTCCTTCTAGAACTTATCTCAAAATTAAATAATTTTCTAGATAGGGTTTACATGTTGTCACATGTTGTTAGATCATGACACATGGCAACATCTCATGCATCTTAGGTTTTCTTTCTTCCCTATATAATCAGGCAACTTGTTCATTTGTAACATATCAATCAATCATATCATATCAATATAGAATCTCTATTGTGCATGCCTAGTTGTAACACTTTCTGGGTGGTTGACTATCTTTCCTATCAAGGGTCCTCCATTGAAGACTACAGCTTTAGGGACCCTATGCATCCATAATCTCAACATGGTATTAGAGCTTTTCTAGTGAAACATCAACCCTTGATCAAGAAAGTTGGTGTGCAAGATTCTTTGTAGGCTGAAGGTTTCCATTGAAGGATACTTGTTTCCACCTAGGGATGAAGGTGATTTATGAAGCATATAGAGTCAGATCCAAGCTTGATATTGTCTTTAGAAGGCCTCAAAACCCTAAGATCACTTTCCCATTCATGAAAATTGGATACATCAACTCGAGATCCATCAGAGGTATTTTTAGGGTTTGCAAAATCAATTGTACTATCTATACAATTTGCAGCAAAAAATCATCCTGAGGTGATATTTTGGTCGGTTGTCTACATTTATTTTGTTGGCAGAAGCTTGTATGATTTTGGTCTATTCTATCATCGATTGTTTTCTTGGTCATAATTGTCAGCTCATCCTCTGTCGGCACATGGTTCTCATCCTTGTCGACAATCACTCTTCTATTAGACTGACCAACCTTCCAATAGTGACTTGTTATTGATGTCGTTGATCTCTACCGACTGGTATACTACTGGCCAATCCCATCGATAGTTCATGCTACCATTGTTGGTTGTCGTAGAAACTCCAACCCCCGATCAACATGCTACTTTTTCCATCAAGAATCGATGGCTCCGCCCAATCTAGCGGTGCCACCTATAAACACCAGCTCTGCCCTTGATCTCAGCTCTGATGCCGCTCCTGGTGGGGGCATTTTTCTACCAATTTTTATGACTATGGTCATATTTGCGAGCAAGTGCTAAGCCTGGAGGGGCTTAATTTTTTACCCTCTTTAGCCTATAGAGTGCCTCCAATAGGAATTTTTTCATTTTATCATAAATTTCACCTAGGGTATCAAAATTTGACAAATGAGATACCGTCAGAAAGGTAATTCTGAGTACATTCCAATAGTCACATCTGTTCTATAAAATTTTTCTCACAAAAATTCTACTGTCAATTGAAGTAGAAACCCTAATTTGGACATAAAGGCTTGCAACTTTGCAACCGTTCATCGGATTTCGGTGATTCTAGCAGCATTAGGAAGGTTTTTTAGAGCTTTTTTCCTTAGTCCAAACCCCTTGATAATTTTTAGCTCCAGGTACTCTTGCATGATATTTGTTCAATTTGGTGCATTTGATCAATAACCTAATTATTTTGAAGCTTGGGACGATAATTTTTTATCTGGATAGCATCACTTCAGTTGTACATCATTCTTGGAAGTCTTTATTTTATATTGAAGGTTAGTGTCTTTGTGTTTTTTTTTGGAGAAATTTAATTATGGGGCTTGCATATACTCCTTCTTTGTTTATGTTGCATAATGGTAACTATAAGCAATGGCGAGATGGGATTAGCCACCATCTCCAATCACTTGATCTATTTCCTCATCTGTATGGTATATAGTTTCGCATCCAAGTGAAGGTATTCATGAACTTGCTTGGAGTTGCAACAGATACACATTAAATAATTTTCTAGATAGGGTTCACATGTTTTCACATGTTATTAGATCATGACACATGGCAACATCTCATGCATCTTAGGTTTTATCTCTTGCCTACATAATCAGGCAACTTGTTCATCTGTAACATATCAATTAATCATATCATATCAATATAGAATCTCTATTGTGCATGCCTAGTTGTAACACATTCTAGGTGGTTGATTATCTTTCCTGTCAAGGGTCCTCCATTGAAGACTATAGCTTTAGGGAACTTGTGCATCCATAATCTCAATAGCTTCAGGGACCCTGTGCATCCATAATCTCAATAGATTGGGCTGGTTGTGTGGACGACTGCAAGAGTATAAGTGGAGGTGCTTCTCTATAGGAAGAAGATTAGTTTCTTGGTTGAGTAAGAAGAAAGAATTGATTTCTTTATCTATTGTAGAGGTAGAATGTATTACTGCAACATCCTACTACACACAAGTTTTTTGGATGAAGCAAACTCTGAAAGACATTGGAGTGATATGTGATGAGCCCATTCCTATTTTCTATGACAACATGAGTGCTATAAATATTTCAAAGAATCTAGTTATGCATTCAAGAACAAAAAAATTATCTATCAAATATCATTTCTTGAGAGGAAAGGTGTTGGAGAATGCAGTCAGACTAGAGTATGTGACAACAAAGGAACAAATTACAGATATATTGACTAAGGCACTTCTAAGGGATACTTTTGACCATCTTAGGGAGATTTTTGGGATCACTAGCCCTCTGAAATAGGTGCACATGAAGGTACATTAGTCCAATGGATTCACAGATTCCTCATTCATCTGGACTAATAAATGGGTCTACTCCATAGGGGGAGCACAAAAGGTTTTCATTTTTGTAGTATGAGTGCACTCCTAAGGGGGAGTGATCAAAGTGTTTTTTCTTTGCCATTGATGTCAAAGGGGGAGATAAAGTCATGTGAAAAATAGTTGCAAAAGAAGAGAAGGTGCAAATAGTTGTAGTAGAGAAAGTATTCTATCAGGATATTGTGAAAGATGTTATCCTTGATGGTTTTTCACATCATGTGTTGCCATCAGTGACAAAGGGGGAGAATGTTGCAATTATGAGTTGTTTTGGTC
>VDFB02139121.1:0-14155 GCA_007258455.2 Sequoia sempervirens | reverse complement strand
TAGTCTCTTAGGCATTTGAGGGGCAGCATAGACTACAACCACATTCACAAACTCTTTGACTTGTAAAGAAGAAGAAGGTTGTGATGAAGAATTTTGTTTATCATATTTATGGATAGAAGGAGATGCCTCTAAGAATCATCTAGGGCCTCATCCAACATATCAAAATCTTGCTTAGAGAATCCATTATGAAAAGCATTGAAATTTTGAATAAAAAGATCCAACATCATTTTGACTCATGTCGATTTCGTCAAAATGTAGAGGGGATTTGCTACTCTCAAGACTCAAGACAAACAAAGTCTACAAGGAGAAAATAGGCCTTAATTACCTCAAAGTATAAAGCTTAGGTGACAAGGTAGAAAATAAAGGATATTTATCGAATAAAATGCTAAGCTACCAAGAATAAGAATGATAAACTATTGAATAATAGAAACTGATGATAAAGTTACAAGCTATAAATTACAGAATTAGAAACTAGAGGACTCATTGACTCTACCCCTAGAAGGACAAAGCCTCAACCACGAATGGTAGCACATCGCGGGGATGTCTACACCCTGTGTTTTCATCCTTGTCAAATAAAAAAATAAAGACCTTAAATTTGCAACTTCTAGCTCCTCAAATCCGTACATCTGCACACACGAAAGATAGGGAAAAATATTGGGGCTGTTTTGGGGCTTGCCTCAGTCAAACCCCCATTTTGGTGTTTCCACCTCCACGGACAACCAAATAGATAAAGATAGAAAAAATGACATGAAATGTAAAATATGTATGATAGAAACAAACCCCGCTATGGAGGAGATCCCCTATCACTAATATAATAGACAAGACATTTTGACGATAGTAAATAGACAAGAGAACGTTAATAATAGTCCATGGCTCCCCTCTTGGCTTGATAGATGTGACATGATAGCTTGCAAGAGAGCCTTGACTGCTATTGTGATAAAAATCTGAAAAAGCTTCGCTACGGAGAGCATGGGAGAAAATATGTAGAAGAGACAATAGGAGAGAACAAGATCGAATGAGTGAGAGTGAGAATGAGAGTTTAAAGAGGAGTTTTGTGAGGTTGCATGGGTGAGAAGAGCCGTTACACTCACATTATTTTTGCAATGACCCATGTCATAGGCAAAGGATGTGAGATTCCCTTATTTGGATTTCAGAAAATTTGGGGACACTAGCGCATTGCATAGATGTCCACACATCACACAACCGTCCTACTCAAAATTTTGCAAGAATGAGGTGTTTGAACTGCTTATGCTTCATCATTGTCCCTTGTGGAGTTGAAATCATGAAATTTTGACTCATAGGTTTTTGTCATTAATACAGTGGGTTGTCATAAATGCATCAGGCTAGATGTGCAAGTGTGAAATTACTGTGGGGTACAATTTTATGACACTACATTCTCTTTGAGAAAAACTAATAACATGTATTTATTAGTTTGTGTCTCATCAAACATTCTAGATGAATAGAATAGTTATAGTATTAAATTTGATTTCCTTTCAAATTGTAAGAAAAATTAAATTAAACATTATTTTAACTTAAAGGTAATTACTTTTCTCATAATTTGTAATAAATCATTAATTAATAAAAAACAAAAATTCTTCATATTTTTTATTCAAGAATAAATATAAAGAATATAAATAAATATAACTAATTTTTGATCATTAAGTATCATTTATGTTACTCAATAAAAAATATTATATATTTTAGACAAAAACTAGATAGAATGAGATCACATCTAAAAAGATTTATACAATATAAATTTTTAAATATAATAAAAATTACAATCAAACTATCATATAATAAAATAATGACAAGAGATAATAGATCACGGTAAAAAAAAATCCATCATCTATTCAAAATCTTGAAGCATAATGATAATAAAACTATATTACATTCCTTAAGAAAACAACCAAACTCAATCAAATTACATTTCTTAATTTCTAATAACTTTAAACAAAATACATTTCTAATTTTTTTTAATAATAACTATTGCAAGTACTTGCAAGAAACCTTTCTAAAAATATGGTCACATGGAAAGGTGAAGTTTAACTTGTAAATTACTCTTCCAACTAAAATCTTGTTGAAGGAAATGATCACCTTGTGAAGGGGACAAGCTACCATAAACCATACCAAAACAATACCAGACCAAGTTTTCCTTGAAGTTTATATTCCTATTGTTGCATTTGAAACATACCAACAAACAATTCCTAACTTATTTTTTGTGGTACAAGTGAATCTATCATCATTCATGTTATGTCCTATGCCAATCTTTAGGGTAGTCTATGCTTAGATTTAGGTGGTTGCTTTTATGAGACAAGAAACATATAATTATTTTAGTGTTCAACTTTGTAACCAATATTCAAGGCCAAACATCCCATGTGAAATAGGTCTACGAAAGATCTTAAAAATTTATGCCACAAAGATTTTCTTTATTACGATGTGAAATTTGGCCTCACCTATTGTTGGATATCTCATGGCATCATGTTTGGGTAACTCAAATTTTGATCACTGTACTTCAAGGAGCACTTGAAACCCTACATTTGAGTTGAATTGAAATCAAATTTTGTGGGTTTCTTAGTTTTCTAGGTTTTTTATATATATTAGTGTATAAGGACATAACATATTATTTACATTCGGAGAATATTATTTCTATGATATAACCATTTGACTATGTTAGCATGCATCGGAAATAGAAGAAAGTATGTAAGGATATGAATAGGAGAATCAAGATTATAAGATAAAGGAATAGGAGGGAAAAAAAGGGCAATTTGGATATTAGATCATAATAAAGACATTTGAGAGGATAATGGGTTAGTTGACACTTTTTAAATTTAATTATATCATTCAAATATTCGATTTAAAATTATAAATAAGGTATTATTAATTTTGAATTTATTTAAATAAAAGAGACATAGAGTTGAGGTTGAATTAGAATGAAATGTATAAAAAAAAGAAAATAGTATAAAAACATGTCTTATTTTTAGATAGTGGGATGAAGGCATTGATTAAATAGAAGAGTGAAAACTTACATTGTTGAGATCAAGTTTTAGTTTTGTGTGTTTTTTTATTATGCATTTTTTATTTGATAGAGAACTATTTATTTTTTCTCAAGTGTCGGTGTCTTCTCTAGCATCTAGTGTCTAGTATGACCATGACAATGTCTTGAACTTACATAGTTGTATCCTTTGTCCCATCTAATAAAAATATTGTGCCTAACAAGATATTTTACTCCTACTCTTATATCTACAAATACCTAATAATGAAAAACTTGATGCATGAGACACATTTAGGATCCTACCTTAGTCAAGCCCCAGGTTAACCTAATAATAGAAGCATAGAGTGAGTTGCAGGCATGTATCCCTAGGTGTAGGCTACTAGATAATAATGGAGCTTTGTGATATTTGTACTGGGTAGAAGCTTGATTATCTAAAAATAGGTTATAGATGCTTAGGGAGAAATGTGTGGAAATTGATGCTAGATGAGTTATACAACCTTTCTTTTTCAGTCACTCAACTTATAATTAGATTTGGACCTAATTTGATCATTTGAGGATAAAGGTTTAGGGTTTGTGAAAAGACAAAGTGTTTTGGTAGGGAAGGAGAAAGTTCTCATTCATGGGATGATAGTGTGCATGGTCCTATATAGATGATAAAAGTGTGTTGTGTTGGTGACCAAGATGATGGAAATGCTAAGAACATGTGAGAAATAGGGGTTTGAGGGTGAGATGAGATATTTTCATGTGAAAGTTGATGTTTTACATATATTTTATGCTCTAATATGTCAAATTGATTAGAATTATGGTTATTGGAAATGGGTGTTAAAATGATTGCAAAACTAAAAGGGAAATAAACTATGTATGAACTTTTTTATCTTATAAATTGCTTAAAAAAAATACTATTTTCTTGCTCCAAGGTTTCAAATTGATTAGAATAATGATTATTGAAAATGAGTGTTAAAATGAGTACAAAACTAAAAGGAAAAGATACTAAGTATGCACTTTTTGATCTTACAACTTGCTTAAAAAATTACTATTAATAAACATCCACACACACACATATACATACATACATACACATATATACACATACATCCATACATGCATACATACATACATGCATGCATGCATGCATGCATGTATGTATGTATGTATGTATGTATGTATGTATAATACATACATACATACATATTGCAAGGTATTATTTTTGAATTTTTTTATTTTTAATGTCATAATATTGAATGTTAAGGGAATAAGACCTTCCATAGGTTTGGTGATATTAGTAACTATGTTTTGATAAAAATAATAAATATTAAAATCAAGTTAAAGCATTCAATTAGCCTCTAAAAAATTATGAATGTCATGATATTATTAGATTAATTTCAAAATTCAACTATAATATAAAAAAATCATACCTAATTTTTTTACACTTTAATTGACTAAAATAATATTTGTTTGAAGTGAAAATTATATTATTCTCTTTGAAAGTAACTAATAACATGTATTTATTAGTTAGTCTCCCTTCAAACGTTCTAGATAAATATGCTAGTCATACTATTGAGTTTACTTTCTTTTAAAATCATGATAAAATTAAATTAATTATTATTATACTTTAAAAGATAATTAATTTTATCATGATTTGTAACAATTTATTAATTAACAAAGAGTAAGAAGACTTTATATTTTTTTATCTAATAACAATCATAAAAAATAAAAAATAAATATAACCAATTTTAATGAATAAGCATCATTTATTTTACAAATAAAAACACATATTATATTACACATAAAATAAATGAAATGGAATCATATCTTAAATAATTCGATAAATTTTAAAATATAATAAATCAAAAATTATAATTATGAACAAATTATTATACAATAAAACCTACAAAATTAATAAAAAGAGACAATGATTCATGATTAAAAGATTTCTACCATCCATTCAAAAAATTTAAACCATAAAATAACTTCCTCCCACCTAATAACCATAAAACTATGTTACACTTCTTACCAAAACCGAAAAAAAAAAAAACCAAACTCAACCAAATGATATATATTACTAAGAATATCTTTTGACCATCTAAGAATATCTTTTAACCAAATGATATATATCACTAAGAATATCTTTTGGCCACCTAATGAAGGTGAAGTTTACCTTGTAAATTACTCTTCCAACTAAAATCTTGTTGAAGGGGACAATCTACCATACACAATACCAAAACAATACTTAACCAAGGTTTGCTTTATGAATTTTCTATTCCTATTATTACATTTGATATAACTTTTACTTGGTGAGACATACCTAATATAAAAAATGAATGTCCCACAAAAAGTTCCTAATATTTTTGTACAAGGGCATTTAATGCCAATCTTTAGGGTAATATTTCCTTAGATTAGGTGGTGGGTGTTATGGTTCAACAAACATATGATTTTTTATGTCCACCTTTACATCCAATATTAAAGAATGTAGAACACACCATGTGAAACAAGCCAACAAAAGACCTTGAAATTTGATGCCACAAAGATTTTGTTCTTTATGAGGATGTGAAACTTGACCTTGCCTATCATTGTCTCTTTGATTGTTTATCCCATAGTTGGATTATATAAATAAGTATTGATGAAGAAACCAAAGCATCTCTACATCAATATAGAAGACAAATTTAATATAAGGTGAAGTAATGGTAGAAGAGCAGTCCCATGTTCCCTCTTTGGGAGCACAACATAAACATATATTAAATATAAGATATATGGCATGAAAAAAACATTTTGGTTGGTTGGTGTTTAGGTGCTTATCTCCTATCCTAAAGTCCAGAAATAATAAAAATATATTAATAATAAGAAATAATATAGTTGATCAAAAATCTAATTCAATATAAAGCTCACTTGACTTTCAATCCACGCACTCATTACACTTCTAACTAATATATGATTTTCATATAAATTAAAAAATATTTAAGTCCATGTTTAGATGGGTAGAATGACAAACTTATGGTAAACAAGATAATTTAATGTACTTTTATAACAATAATATCAAACTTCTCATTCAAATTATGTATACCAATCACATTTTTAATTTAAATATAGTATAACAAATAATATAAGAATTGTAAGATTAGTTTAATAAAAAGTTTGAGATGTGAATGGCAACACAAAATTAAAGAATAAAAATAAGAGGGTTAATACATAAGTTAATTAATTGAAAAATAAAATAAAGAAGAAGTAATATAATGTTAAAAATAAAAAAAATCAAAATAAATGTAATATAATTAATTGTTATGATAAAAAATATATTTTTGATGTATTTTATTTAGTTGTGTGTTTAGTTTAGGATAATGTTTTAATGTGTTTTTATAATTATAAATGATGTATTTTTTTATGTAATTTGAATTGAATATTTATTTTTTTCTTGTACTTAGATTTATGTTTATTTCTTATCATTATATTTATGTGTATGCAATTTTAGTTCAATTAGTTTATTTGTTCAATCTTAACCATTACTCTTATTTTAATCTAATTCAATCCATCTTGGGCATTGATCCTAGTAGAGCCTCAAATTTTTTTGCAAAATCATGAGAAGGTTCTTGCTTTGTCACGTCTTTGAGCCTCTATGTCTAGGGATGGGTCAGGGTTTTGGCCTAGAAACCCTTATTTTGCAAATTTTCATCATAAACCCCTGAGCGTTATATTTCTGCATTGACTCTTTACAACCAGTCACCGGTCACTTAAGTCACGACTTAAGCCATCAAGTGTAGTACCCCTCCATTTTGCTTATGTTTTCTGTTAGCATGTTTTCACTTTGATAGACCCCGGTACTTTATTCTGATGTATTGATCGCTGACATTAGAGCGATAGTGGATTTATTTTGTGATGTGATGATACATTGTATGGTGGTAATTATTTCCGACATGCTTTATGTTAGTATAGATGTTTACTTCAGATGTTACTACTACATATATATGCTTAGTGTAGATTAATTGTTATTTATTTTGTCAGTTCGATGTGATATTGTATTGGTGAGGAGAATAGAGTTGCATCACTCGCTTGCAAGTGTCCTATGATTTCCACAATTTTCTCTTCATGGTGTGTTTGAATCATGGATTATATATATGTATGTTATATGTTTGATTGCAGGATTGCAGGTACATGACACTGACTCCACCTAGTTTCATAGGTTTGAGTGTGTCCAAACTCAATGGTAATGTTGATTGGGAGGTAGTAACGAGGTTTTTCCTAGTCTAGTCTCAAACCTAGTCATAATATGTCGTCAGTTTAGGTTTGGTATTTTTAGTTGTCTCAAGCCTAGTTTGTTTTGAATATTCATTATGAAATAGTTAATTTTGTAGGAATTTAATGTTAGATTAAAAGTTCTTATAATTTAATGTTTATTTAAATTAATTTTATATAAAAATAAAAGCTTCAGATTTTATTTAATTAATTAAATTAGTTTATCGTAAAATAATTTATTCATTGAGGTTAAAATTATTTAATTAAATAAATAAATTAATTAAATTAAAGTTACTTTAATTGTGAGAATAGATTAAATTTAAATTAATTGTTTTGTGAGAAATGGAATTTTAATTATGAAATAAATAAATAAAGAAAAGGAAATTGATTTTTGAATTTTTAATTCTTTAAAATAAATTGAATTCTTGATAATTGAGGAAAGAAAAGAATCCGTGAGTTTGTTAGAAGATATTTTTCTTCTCTGCCATGTGTGTTAGTTGGATTTTATTGCAAAATTTTCTTGTTGAGGATTCTCTTGGAGAAGATATTATGAGATTTGGGGAAAACAAGAAAACACTTCACGGGAAATGAAAAGCATAGAGAATTGTTGGAAAAATTATTGTGATTTTATTGAGTTTTTTAATTTAAATTTCTGGAAGAGGTTTTCGGATAGATATTTGTTTAGTATTTGCATTCTTCTGGAAAGTGGAGATTTGAAAAGAGCTTTGGAAGTTGCACGCAGTAGGCAAAGCTTCTCTTCAACAGTCAAAATTCTTCAAGCTACAGAAATATAGGTTTTTCCCTATTTATTTAATTTATTGTCTTTTGAAAAGATTGGTTGTATGAAGTTTTAAATTGTGGAAGCTTTGTTAATTTGTGAATTTAAAAGATTTCCTAAGGAAATAAAATTTTCATTGAAGCCTCTGTTCTTCTCGAGGAAATTATATTGAAAATATTTCTGTAGAAATTCGTTACCTCTTTGTACATTTTATGAAACAAAATTTTATAGTGAAATCAGAGGGCAACATAGAAGATTTGTTAAACAGTAGAAAATTCTCAAAGGAAATAGGAGAAATATTTATAGAATTTTAAATGGGGTTCTCTGTGAAATTTTGTGTTAAATTTGGGGAAAAGAAACTTCTGGGAAGAACTTTACCAAACTTTTCCTGTGGAAAATATTTAGATAACTTGAAATTGAAAACCCTCTATTATTGAATTGAAAATCTCTATTAAATTTGTGTAAAAAGATAAGTTTCTCGATTATTGTAGAATACCCTCTTTCAGAATATTTGTCTGATTATTATAATTCTTATTTATTGATTAATATATATGCATATGTAATTTTATTGTGAAAATGTTATATGAAATTTTATATTCTTTGATTTGAAGATCTGTACACGATTTACCATCGCAGGGTTTCAGATTTTAAAGAGATAATTATTAAAAAACAAAGATTAAATTTTGCATGGCGAAATACTAAAAATCGCATTTTATTTAAGCTGGGTTTTCTTTTTAAAAATGATATATATATATATATATATATATATATATATATATATATATATATATATATATATATATATATATATATATATATATATATATATATATATATATTAGGGCGGAGGCCGGTTGCACAAATGCCTATAGAGGGCGACGATCGTGGAGGCAGCCGGTGGTGCTGTTCTCATAAGTAATGCCATATTAACCGCTAACACAACAGAGCCTCCTATATGGGGTCGTGATCAGAGAGAGTAGCCTGATCGGTCAGGATCCACGTACCAAATGGAATCTCAAATTGTTTATGTTTTAGGATTTAAAACAAAAAATACTCTATTGTATAATTTATGGATGCCCTGCATTATTCGGGCCATATAATTTCTTTTTAATGAATTTCGATGAGCCAGTTTAAACTTTAAATATATGTATATATATATATTAGTTTCGTGAAAATGATTTAGAATTTAAATAAGGTTTTATCTATTTGATGAAAGCAGTATGAGATCAACTATTTAAAAAAAAAAAAAATAGTAAGATTGAAGGAGAGAATTTGGTATATTTTTTAATTTCTTATGTGAAATTAAGAAAATCATAATTAAAATTAATTGTTTCAATTTCTTTTTATTGTTTGAGAAAAGAACTATAATCAAGTTGTTTTATTTTCATGCTATTTCTAATTGAATTGATTGGATTTAGTAAATCCTAACATTAGATTTTTATTATGCTTGATTTGTTTTAGATTATTTCTATTCTTTTGGGCAAATTGGGATTACTTTAAATTATAAGTCTTCTAGATAAGTTTGTTAATGAGGGATTTGTTAATTGTTTTAAATTCAATCTTTTGAGTTAACTAGGGTAGTGCACATAGTTTTGTATGGTTTTTAGACACCTGGTTCTGTGAATAGGTTGTGATGTCTATTGTTATATGATTGGTGTTTGATACTAGTTTATGTGCACTTTTTTGACCTTAGTTAGAGGACTTAGATTCCTTGTGTTATTTTTAGGGGAGTGGCTCTTTGTGAGGGCCGACACACAAAGTGGTGCCTAGGTAACTCATGTAGAGTTAGTTAATCAGTAAAAACTAAATCAACACATTGGGTATTCTAAAATATTTAATTGGATTAATTATGCCTCACTCATGGACTCAAGGGCTAGTTCAGACTTGAGAATGAGTTGAGAAGGCCTGGAATGGCAAAGTCGATATCTTGTTATTTTAAAAGATAATTGATTCCACAACAGATTGCATATGGGGCTGGGTTTCGTAAGAGGTTACCAGGGTAACCCAAGTTGGGGGCTGAAACCTAGGAAGAAACACCAGGTTAACCTATGCAAAATTGTGATGACACTCCACCTATAATAATAGTATCCTTGTGAACTTAGTATATTTGATCATTCTGTTCTGGAAGCAATGTAACCAATAAGTTAAGTTTGTACTTGTATAGTTTTGTCTATGGTTTTTCTTGTGTCTAGGGTTTGAAGGTTATGTCTAGGGAACCTTTTTACTATCTCCTAGTATGGGGGTGGACCTACGAGTACCACATGGTTGGGTGGAACGTGCACCTTACTCTGTTGGGTCCCTAGTTTTTGTTCGTGGCAACGAGTACTTCTTGGATGGAGAGCTCGTATGTGGATAAATGTACTTTCTTATTTGTATCAGTGGAAACTTTATATATGTATCACTCCTCAATTGTTAACGAGGTGATCAATTGTAATATGTAATTGTATACATTTATTTGACCTACCTCATTTGGAAAATGAGTATTGTAATGTTATTTCAAGTGTAATGTAAGAAAGAATCTTATTTGTACATTATACCTTCATTGATGTAATTTATATGTTATTCAATGTATGCTTTTAAGTTTATGTGAATTAAATACATGCTATGTTAAATACTATTGTCATCTATGGGATTTTCAATTAGTGTGTCATCGTGTTACTTAGGGAATGTTTGCAATTAGTAAAGTTAATGTTACACTTTAAAAAAAAAAATTATTACACTTTCATTGTTAATGCAACATTCTTTAGGTTACAACACGGGGCATTACAAAGTGCATATTATCATCGGACCCTTTGTCTAGGCCCATCGATCACCCTGTGCCTTTTATTGATTTAATTTTTCCCAAAGACAGACGAAATATTTTATGGAAGAAGACTTATGTTTTAAGTCATTTTTTTGAGGGTCTAGTCTCATCGAACTAGTCTTTTCCCCGTCTTTATGATTAACATTATTTGCATGTGTAGAAATCTCGCCCACCAGATCTAGAGATAAAATCCTAGTTGTTGCTCACATACCCCACGAGATTAAAATAATGGTTTTCAAGATGTTGCGAGATCTGTGATTGCTTGATGCGTGTACTCACTGAGCTGGGGCCCAATCTACATTCAAACACCTGACACTCAATGGTTCTAAGATCGATGGTTGATATGCAATGTCGAGATTAAATCTCAATTGTTGCTCACCTCGAAGATTAAAATAATGTTTTATGGAGACTTGTGAGGTCTGCGATTGAACGAAACATGGATTGTTTTACCTACTTGGAGGAAGGAGTGGAGCCCATGGCAAGGAATGATGTGGACTCCAACTGGAATGTTTTCATTGGCGGATGAATTGTGAGCGATAGCGATGGAAATTTCAAACTTGTTTGATTCAATTTGAGTCGTTCGATGCACCATCTCATCAGAAAATCAATGGCCAACATTCAAAACCAAAAATGTGAAGATAATAGCGATTTTGCTTTGCACGAGCGAGCATTAATGGCATAAAGTTAGTAGGTGTAATCAAATTTGATCTTGGTGTGTGTGAATGATTAATCTCCTGTAATCATTGAAGCTGATACACATATTTTGATGTATCTAGGCGATTAACGATTGTGATGTGAAGGCCAATGGTTAATCAGTTGCTCGATCGTGCTAGTTTTCATTGAGCATTGATGATTAGCATGCCTAATTTTCTTGATAAATGAGGGTTGATGGCTTTCGTTTTCACCATTGCAGTCAAGAACTAATTTTTTTGAGTTCGCGAGGAAAGTGGGGATTGTTCCAGCCTACATTTGTGAGGTCCTATATCCAGAGAAGATGAGTAAGTCTATTGCTTTTGCATCACCAATACAGAGGTCTCCTAGGCTTAGCTTGTAGGAATCGCACCATGATGCTCTAGGGAGTGGATAGAGTACACCAAAGTTACTTCAACTCTAAAGGAAAGAGGTAAGAAAGAGGCCCATGGTGAGAAGTCTATGCAAATTGTTGTGAGAAGCAATTACTAGTTAAGGAGCCGAGTTGTGACTAGAGAAATAACAGAGGCTAAAGAAAAGGATCCTGCAAGGTTTGTGAGGGAAATGAGGGGAAAGATGAAGTATGGTCAAGCTTGTCTTGGACAACATAGTTCTCTTATTGAGATTTCAGATGGTCGCTCAGATAGCATGACGAAGAGTGATTCTGGCTATCGCCAGTATCTTATGGCCCTGACGAAATTAGAAAGCTTGAACGATGAAGTAATAGCGGTTGCCCCAATTTCAGTAAAGACACCAAGCGGGCATGCTTGACCTGTTGCTAGCAAGGACATTGATGAAGAAGAAGTGGTAATTTCTCCAGCCTCCATGAGGACACGAAGTGGACATGTGTATTATGGTTCTGGTTGAATGGAATTGCATTTGGTGTCTGGTTTTGTTATTTAGTGATAATGGTGCTTTGATATAGTTTTGTGGTTGTTGTACCAACTTGGGTGGTTTTTTGATGACATGATGAGGAAATTTTTGGCTCGACATGGGTGTGAAATGTAAAGGATCAATAACAACTAAGAGTGATTTTGGCGGCATCAAATGGTTCTTTTTGGGAAAATGTTATAAATTTTGTTTCCCCTATTTTGTGAATGATTACAGGAAACTGTTCAAGGAATATCTAAAATGTAGTTGAAATTTGTTTTGAAATGAAATGCATATGAAATGTATTTATAACTAGTTGGTTGCTTGTTGCTCCCTTGATCTGTAAAAGGAATTTCATGGCTTATTGCAAGGGGTTAGATTTTTGAGTCATGTCATAGTCTAGGTAGAAGCTAAGTTCAGGAAGGAGCATAATGTAGAAACTATCAATGAATAGAATAGTAATGGTCTTGGTTATGGATCATGTAGGTAATAATCTTAAATTAGTTTTATAGAAGATATAGATATAAAATAAATTTTAGTTCTTGAGCATGTACTCTCCTATGCAATTCTCTTGCAGATTATAAATGAAAATGGTCAATGATCTTTTTTTTCATCTCCAGTTGTTTTAATTGGATGTGTGGATTTGTCTTTACTTCAATTCAAAGAATTGGTTAAATGCTTAAACAAAGTCACGGGTTTGTTAGTGAAGAGTACATGATTTGGTAAGAAGTAGTGTTCTAGATGCAGTGAGTTGAATACTACAAAGTAGTATGACAATAGTCCATCAATGTCTAAATTAAATGGCTGATATATTACTTGTTGTTGCATATCTGACTCTGTTTTCCCAATTGATGAAGCACTTGTCTATTTATTAGGAAATATTGCAAGTAAATGAACTATTGATATTCCTAGCTATGGATTTAAAATGAGAACAAAATTCTTAAAAAATATTTCAATTATGAAGTGTGACTTTGAAGTATCACGTAATTCCTAACAAATAGATAAATAATTTACTCAAAGGTTTTCCAAATCTTCAGTGAATTACGTTTATTTGCAATTAATAGGAATTGATATGTGTATAAATGTGTTCTCAATTAGATAAACATCACTTGAGCACAATAAGGAACACCCTCCTAGGTCCCACAGAGCCTAAAGAGTAGGAGTGAAGGTCTCAGAATCCTATACTCATGTGTTGGCCACTAGTTTTGATGATTCTTGAGCATAAGGGCTAGCTACCCTTTAGATAATTTTAAGGCTCTACTGGAAAAAAACACCAAAAGATCCAATTTGGTTTTTGACCCAAGTCTTGTCCATGGGTGTGAGGTTGTCTTCACAATCATGATCTTGTTCCTTTTTAATTACAAATTGAAAGTCAAATATTTAGCCAACTACCACATTTTACACTTTGGTCCAAAGGTGGCTATGCACAAATTGTCACACTTTTGTATTATGTTCATGTATAAATAACATGTTTACATTCTTTTATAAACACAAATAGAGCATCATGGGATCATTCTACTATTGTGTATCATCTAATCATTGAATATCATGTATGCATTAAAATTAAGCAAATAATACGATATCACACATCCTAGCACATTTGAACCATGTAGCAAATCATTTCAAAATTCATGTGCATCTTTGAAGCAATGTTGCTTGTCAAGTTATTTTTAAATAACATGATTTTAACTAAAAACCCTAAGAGTGAAACAAAAAATATGGTGGCTTGTAATCTATTTGTCTGATAATTCACAAGATATAATCTAGAGATTATCACAAGTTGTGTTAGTAGTTA
>VDFB02139120.1:0-18105 GCA_007258455.2 Sequoia sempervirens | reverse complement strand
TAAACCTTTCTCACCAATGTGGCCTAACCTATGATGCCAGAGCATAGTATTTTCTACTAGAAGTTTAACTTCCATACAGTTTACACAATTAGGAACAGTTCCCTCTTTTCCACCATGAGTAGCTTTCTGTGACTTTTTAGAGATACTGTTACATTGAACAACATGTGCATCCATCTTGTACAAGGTACCAACACGAGCACCTCTTGCTAGCACCATAGAGCCTCTAGTCATCTTGCAACCATTTCTAAAGAATGTGACTTGCACTCCAATATCATTTAGCATACTAACAAAAAGTAAGTTTCGAGCCAGACTTGTTATATGCATTACATTACACCCCTTCACTCTTTCCATCGTGGAATTGAATTCTAACTTTCCACCTAATTCAACAATTCCCAAAGTTGAATCACTCACCAAATACACCTTTCCACCATCGCATCTTTCTTCTATACTTCGTGAACCAGTCTAAATGAGATGTCATGTGGAAAGATGCTCCAGAATCAATCAGCCAGACATCATCTGATGCCTGTGTAGCCAAGACTACAATGAAGGCATCTACATCACTATGAGAAGAATCATTATCGAAAGAATACTTCTTCTTCTTCTTCTCCTCTTTACAATCCTTTTTGACATGACCAGGTTTCCCACAGTTCTAGCACTTCACCTTGGACTTCTTGCTAGGAGACTTTGATCTCCCCTCTTATTTCGATTTGGAATTCTTGTCCTTCTTCTTTCCTTTCTCTTTTGACCTTCCTCTAATAGCAAGGGCCTCCTTCACCATCTCAAAAGCTTTCCTTCTCATCTCTTCTGATAAATAAAGAAGCAACAACATCTTTCCATCTTGAAATTGGATGTTGTTGTACTCCCAATCGCCATCACCGTGGATCCAAGAGTCTGGCAGAGAACACAATAAAAGCATACAACGATCCTCTTCATCTATCTTCACACCAACAGATGTTAACTGTGCAATCAACATGTTGAATGTGTTCAAATGATCAGCTACAGACCCTCCTTCCTACATTCTCAAAGTGTATAGCTTCTTCCTCAGGAATAGTTTGTTCACCAAGGACTTCCCCTGATAAATAGATGCCAGTCTCTTCCATAAGGAAGATGTAGTCTTCTCTTCATGCACATTGAGAAGAATCGAGTCTGCCACACAGATGCTTATTAGCCCTTTAGACTTTCTATCTACAAGGTCCCAATCTTCTTGCTTCATTCCTGTAGGATTCATTCCAGAGACAACAATCCACAGATCATGATCAACCAATAGATCTTCCATTTTAAGTTTCCACAACTCAAAATTGCTGCCACTGAATTTCTCTATATCAATCTTTCCTAATGTGCTCACCATCTCAATCTATAATTTGAATTTGAAAAACTTCTACAAGACTCCCACTAAACATAAATGACACAAAAAACCCAACGTACCCACAAGGATAACACAATTGGCTAGGCTCTGATACCACTTGTAAGGAAAGCTAAATGTAGAAGCAACTCTCCTAACGTCAAAAGCTAAGGGAAGAATGCAGAGATACCTTTTAAAATTTTACAATTATAGTTCAATTAAGATGCACTTTAATGAGATAACAAAAACAAAGAATTAGACATATACATATGAACACCAGATATACGTGGGAAAAAACTTACGGGATAAAAACCCACCACACCAAGAGAAGTCACTTTGTATTACAGTAATGGAGATTACATACAAAGAGCAGACTTATCTTTCTGATGTGAATTTACAACAGCTTTCACAATGATCAACCTCGTACAAAATACTCAAGTTACAGTCTTCTCAGAATCGAATTCACACTAACCATACACCAAATTTTTCATTCATCCATTCAAATGAACATTGAACCGAACAACATCTGCAACTTCAGCATATATCCATGGCTCCCCTGTCTGTCGAACTTCCTTTCAGTAACGGCCGCAACAGTCCAACTACTAGCGATTCCCATTCAACTTTTCCGATTGGTCGAATACAAGCCACATAGGATAGTCTTCACTTAGTCAAAGGCATTCACCCTATGTTGGCATGTCGATGAGACACTAACTGTGTCTCCTTGATGCCACGAAGTCAGCATTCAATATTTCCAAGAGTCCATACTATGGCAAGATGTTACACCGAGTCTAGAGAGCTATACTAAGACTTCGCCATGTCACCAAGACCTCATACCGATGATCATCACTTGTATCACTATCGCCAAGACCTATCACTTTCATTGAGAGATCATATTGAGCCTTTATGTTATACCGAAATGTTCAAAGTGGCAAGACTTATCACTTTAGGAGATCATACCGAGGTTCCAAAGTTACTCCGCTCATCTATGCCAAGACTTATTGCTATCACTGAGACGTTATCCAATGTCTTAAGTCATACCAAGCCCAAACAACTAGTCGGTAGGATTCTCTCCATCACTAAGAGTTCTTAGCGAACCCTTAGTATTACCCCAATGACTCCAAATGAATACCTATCAGTGAGACATCTCCATATCGACAAGACTTCATACTAAAGCGTATGAGTTACTCTGATGACCACATGTGTAACACCCTATCAGAGAGACATACAATCTCGATAAGACTTCATACCGAGATAAGCCTTTCGGCCAAGGGTCTCCCTGACACCGCTTGTCGCCCAAAGTCTCCCCAATATACGATAAGAGTGGCCTGTCGGCTAGAGATCTCCACTTGGCAGAGAGTTACAACGATTTCCATAAGTCACAGCGATAGATACATTCAACATGACTAAAGCAAGGTCACAGTGACCATAACTGTTCACCAAGGTTTCAACTGCTAGTTGGCCAGATACAAAGCATGTCACACCAACTTGGCTCTCTTAGAGGTTTTAGAATGTGGGATTGAGGTACATATTTCCAACAATTTTGGCCTTGGAAAAATGGAGATTACTTCAACAAGTTTGCAACCTAATCTTCAATCATGTCCAAGCCATCTAAGCACCTAAATTTGCAATCACACAAAGGAAGAGAGAGAAAATGTTGAATGTTAGGTATTGGGGGTTTGCCTTGGTCAAACCCTCTTTTAGGTAGTTAAACCAAATGAAGAAATAAGATTAAGCATGAACATGAAATTAAGGAATTAGTACCTTGCCTTGATGGTAGATCTTGGGTTGCTGCAACAATATGAAGAATTTACCCTTGAATGTCTAAAAAATGCTATCTTGATGACTTAGAATGCTAAAACCCTAGCTCACTTGAGAAGAATATTGAGTGATGAGTGAATAATGAATGAATGAGATGTTAATTAAGGTTTAGAGGCTTGTATTTATAGGAAATCCACTTAAAATTCCCATTAATTTGATCGCCAAGGCCAACATGAAGGAAAATTAAACTCAAAACATAATATTTCCTGCTCAAACCCCGAAAACAGCTCAAATGGGACTCATTTTCCGTCCTGGGTGAATGAGTCCCACCTGGATGGGACTAATTTGTCCCTAATGGTGAATGGTTCCCATAGGAGCTCTTTTGCTAGTTGGAATGTCAAGAAATGAAGAAATTAGGCTTATATGTATTTCTAGTCGGGTATTTGATCAAATTATGCCTCAAGATGCACAATATAGGACCATATGGTCCTATTAATGATGATATAAAGAGTAATTAGGGCTTGGGAAAACAAAATTCAATGTGAAAGTGTGATTAAATATACTTTACAACACTAAAATGAGGTCCAGATAGCCTAGAAAGGAACAACATCCAACATGAATGTGTAGAACACATTACAACACTAGATTAGAATCAAGTTTAATTTACAAGCCTTCTAGATTAATGTGAAGATGCAATTAAATACATTTTATAATATTGAATTAAGGGAAGAATAGGTCCATTAAGTCTAGAGAAGTGTGAAAGTCTTTTACAACACTTTACAAGACCTTTACAAGACATTAATAAATCCATTTTATTTAGTTTGTGAGGGTCCAAGACCTAATGTGGATGTGTAAAACACTTCAGAACACTAAATCAAGGCCTCATTAAGTCCAATTTATCATTAAATCAAGCAAGCAAAAAGGGATACTTTTTTCATGTCCACATTTAGCCCCCACTTTAGTGAGAGGATGAACTTGCTTCAAACTCACACTAAAGTAGACATTCAAGAGAGATCCAAGTGTACTAACACTAGTAGAATTTGGCAACAAATGACTCTACTAATTAAAATTCTTAGTCGATGACTAAAACTTTTAATCGCATGACTAAAAGTCTTAGTCACGTGACTAACACTAGTGGTATCTTAAAAATAAATGACTAATTTGGCCATTTATAAGTGACTAATTTGGTCATTGGGTAAAATCACAACTAAATGACTAAATATATGACTAAATAAATGACTAATATAATTTAATTTGTATTATATAAAATATATATTATATATTAATTATATATTGTATTATATTTATATATTAATTTAATTTGTACAATGTAATAATTTATTAATTATTAATTTAATAATCTTATATTTGCATTAAATAGTTTTATTAAAGAATATAATATATAATAATAATAATACATTTTTTGGGGTGGCTAAAACATCTTGCACGCAAGAGGTCACAAGGTGTAGTCTCCCCACCATCCCATGGAGGGCGTGTAGCTCTCTCTCTCTCTCTCTCTATATATATATATATATATATACATATATATATTTATATATATATAATATATATAATAATAAATATAAATATATTATATATAATTTAATTTTTCTTATATAAAAATACATTTTGTACTAATTATAATTTTTATTTATATTTAAAAATTTCTAATATAAGATATAATATATTATAATAAATATAACCATAAAATTATTTTTAAAAAAATACATATAAAAATGCATAGTCCCATTTACCTACTTTACCATTACTATAATTCCTTTCTTTCTCTTAAACAATCAAGTCAAATTAGTTTACTGAAAGACAGAGAAACAAGTAACAACTTGTGAGAGTGATACAAGTTCTGGCAATATCATAAAGGCTTCGTAACCAATATTTCCCTACATCACCCAACCCTTCAATTCATATCATATCTTTGAATTTCCAACTTGGTTGTTACCAAAAAATAACTTTTCTTTGAAAAAAGGGCTCTTGGCTGCCACCATGCACTAAAGAACGCGTACATCATGACCCTCCACCACAATTTCAACATCACTGCAATCTATGCCACTGCCAAACAAAAGAGACTCAATATTTGCACTAAGCATTTGCAGTGCACCAATCTCATACCCATTAGAGGCTCCTCCAGGGATTGGGAAAGAATTCACATAATAAGCCCCTGTTTCCCCCATACCAATATAAACATTTTGTATATATGGTTATAAGTAAAACACTAATTTTGTCATTTACATACAAGTTTTTCATCCTCTGAAAGGCTATTCCATAGATCTCCAATCATCTTGCTTATTGCTCTATCCTTATAATCTAGTTGAGTTGACTTCAACCTAGCTCATTGCTCAGCAAAGAAAAAGTTATCGCCATTTATGTTCTGCCTTGGTGCATCGAGATCCTTCCTAATCATTAGCTTCTTTTTCTGCTTACATTCAATTTGATGTTCTGTGATAGAGGCTTTGAGCTCATTACCCATGTTATTCATAAAGGGAGATATAGTTGCATGCTCTGGTATAGTGCTGGAAGCAGGAATGTGGTACAAAACACCCCTCATTTTCCTTGTCCCAACTATCACATTGACTAGGTAACCATGCTCAAATCTTCCATCAATACAGTCAATAACAACACTTTCAATAGATGATGTCAGGTCAACTACATCAAAGTTGTATTTATGATTAAATTTATTATTATGCACAAATGTTTACAGTAGTAATACAAGCATGAAACACAAAAACACAGGTTGCACTTAATTCTAATTTTGAAACAAAAGATATAATTGATCTTGATTCTGGAATAGAGGATGCAATTGGTCTTTATTTTGAAACAAAGAAGTGTAGCCTACCATTAACAATGCTCTCTTTGAGCTATAAGCTATCCATTTTCAGAAATGGCCTTCCTAATAAACAATGCTTCAAGTATTTGCTTGTATTTTGCACAATGGGAAACTAACTTGTATGTACCATCAGTACCAAGAGATAATTTTAATGAAAATATTTTTGTTTCTCCTATATAATTCCATGCATTAATTCATCAATAATATGGACCAAGTAGAGGAGACTCTAAAGCTATAATGAGTTCAAGCAATAAATATCATGAACATAAGGGGATTAAGGTTTGCAGTTAAATTCGTCAAAGAATCTGGCATGTCCTCTCTATTTCATAGATGGTTCCTAGAAACCAAACTTCGTTAGAATTCATGTAGGAAACAAGAGCACAAAATGCAGTCTGACACTACTAAAAAATAAGAAATTTCCAAAATTGGTTATCTTGTTGGTTGTGGTTCTCTCTCATCATTTTCTTAATCCCAATAGAACCATTGACTATAAATCCTAATATAATTATTCAAGTCCTTCTAACATGTCATCTCCATGTGAGCAATGGACTTTCTCATCATCTAAAATATTTACAGTTGTTCACGCATTTAATAGATGCTCAATAGCCAAGCCCTTTTGGAAAATGGGCTTCTAGCAGAAATCAGTCCAATTCTTAGAACCTCCATCTCTTTGAGGGCTCCTTACTTGAGGAAAACTAGATGACGAGGGATAGGTGCAGCCAATTATGACACAAGTCAACTCCTCTCAAAGTAATGTTGCTTATATTAGATGTGTTGGTCTTTTTAGGAAGACAAATTCCATGTAACCCTCTTGTAAGATTGTTGATACTTTTCTATTTCCTAAAGTAATATAGGTAAATCACATTTTGCAATAAAAATAAGAAACTTCAATTCCTCTAGAGTAATGCGTTCAAGAGTCTATGCAAATATAGAGAGAAGCAACAAGATAGGAGAATGTGTAGTTTATAGTTGTCATATAAATGTTTCTATAAAATTATAAAATTTTAGGCTAGGTAACTATTACATCATTTAGTGATTAGGAATTAGGTTTTGGAACAATGTTCTTCATTTCTCCTGTAGTCAACAATGCCAATGAGGAAAAATGAGGGAGCTTGCAGGAAAAGCATTCACTACTACATAAAAAGACATTAATTTAAGACAAAATATTAATTTTGTCTTAAATCAAGACAATAAAAAATATAATTTTTCTAAAATAAATTTTTTATTTCCCTCTTCTTTTTCATTTTATCTCCCTCAATATTCCACATGCATTTTGGACATGCATTTTCCTTTTTCATGAAGCCTTTGAATAACTTGCACAGTAAGCCACAACAGTCGAGAACAAGCATAACACAGAAGAATCAAAGAACAGGAATAGAAGAACAGAGGCACGACACAGCGGGCACAGAGAATAGTGAATAGCATAGACATCGGTCACACAACACAACAAACGAGGGTTTTCCAATAACGACAAGGGCTTTTTCGTGAGAAAAAATAAAGGGCTTTTCAAGGCGTGAAGCTCAGAGCAAGTCAAGAGTGTAGGATAATAGCAACTTCATATCACCTCATTAAAAAATCATCTTTAGATCGCTATACAAACGACCATTAAATATATGCCTAGCTCAGTGCCTTATAGAGATCAATACAGCCAAGGTATATTTTGGCCGCAATCTAAATTTTCGTTTCAATTCGTATGAGTCTTTACTATGATGGTTCAAGTGATCAATTTATTCATAAATTGGGCTGCTATTCATTTCTCAAAAACAAGTAAGCCAAAAACCTGTCAAACCTTTTTCGTTTGTTCTTTACATGAAATCCTCATTCCGTTACATGAAAACAAGCAATATGGATATGGCAATGATTTACACAACATATTTTCAATGATTTTTTAAAACTGTTAAAAAATGAATAAAATTTGAAGATTGTCTACGGTTTGGGACAAGTTAAATAAAAGTTGGGGTTTAATTGAAACTTAATTAAGAGTTGAAGCCAATAGTTGTTTTGAATGTGAAAGGAAAAAGCTAAGGGTATGAATGAGGATCGAAAAGTATGGGGGGTTCCACTGATAAATATTGTGACTGCTAAAGTGACTAGTTAACGTTTTGAGTGACAATTTTCTTTAAGCGGAAATGAGATACATTGGTTGAAGTTATGCCAGTTTCATAGTTTCATACTTAGGGTTTCTTTCTTTTCTAATTTTCTTGAATCTTCAGCATTCACAGTTTGAATGATTACTGTTTGTTGAATGATCAATTTCTTAGTGAGGTTTTAAGAAGTTTCCTTTGATAAATTCATATATAACAAATTTGATCCATATATAACATTTGATCTACAAAAAATGGCCCTTGGATTGTTGTCCCCCAAACATGTCCCCTGCTGTCTTGCCGTCCCCCATCTGGAAATGCTGTGGAACATAGCTTAAAACTTCAAGAATTTCAATAGGTAGTATCACAATCAGAGTTAGTGCCATTCCAATTCAGCACAACAGTTTCACAGAATACACAACCTACAGGGATAAAGTCTACAGTAGAAGACTACCCAATCCACTCCATTATTCTGAAGCAACAACATTCAATAATAGGTTTTTAATTTATCAATGCAATTCTAGTGAATATTAGCCTCTGTTTATACTAAAAAAACCTTATTACTAGCTGTTATTGTAAGCTATTATAGCTATTATAACTGTACCATGCAGGGAACTGCAGTTTAATGTGTTCCAAAATTGGGTTATCTAATAACTCATAAATTTGGGACTGATCTTCCCTTAATATATTTATATTTTATTCAAATTTGATCTAATATTGGCTGTATAATTCTAGCTGGATCCTAAAGTTAAACTGATATTGAATCTTGATTGATGGCTGCTTGCAAAACCCTTTCTGGTGTAATAATAAGATTATGCTATCAAGTATAATGCTCTTCTTAAATATTCAATCATAATTATCAACAATGACCAGGAGGGGATACGACAAACCATAGCAGCATTAATCGTTTGGGGAAAAAATCGGCAAACCAAAAGTTTAGGATTTTTTGAATAAATCGTGATAAAAAGGGAAAAAATCGGATTTACAAAAAAATGCAAAAAATTGAAGAAAAACAGTCAAACTGCTTTTTTTAAAAATTTAATGGCATTTCCATAGCATACAAACATTGAGAGCAAATAAAATACAAAGTTCAATCCATGAATTATAGAAAATAGATTTCGTTGGTTATATGCATATCGCTGATTACATTGCACAAAACATACTACAACTGCATAAATATCATATGGTGACAGTTATCAAAATGTCTATTACAATATAGTTTGTGACTTTGTACAAAGTCAACCTATAAACTAAGTACAAAGTTCCAAAAAAATCAATTGTAGCAAATGACGTGCTAGAGGGCAGAAGCTCCTGATGATGAAGCTCCTTGTCTATGCTACCACATTTTTCAAACAGTTCACTGCCTTGTCTATGCTACCACATTTTTCATACATGTCTACCAAAGAATTTTATCAAACAGTTCACTACCTTGCTGCTATGGCTAAAAGCCTAAACGGGTGCTTTCGAACAAACTATGGATGCTTGGAAAAAATATATCAAAGCATAATAATAAGCAATAGCATAGACAAGAGAGTGAACTGTTTGAAAAAATGCCTCAAAGAAATGTGGTCACGTGGTGATGGAATGCTATGACAATCCATATTGCTGCCTTGGTACTATATGGATTGTCATGGTATTCCATCACCTTGAGACCACATTTTTTTGAGGCATTTTTTCAAACAAGCTAGGATGCTTGGAAAAAATATATCAAAGCATAATAGTAAACAATAGCATAGACAAGAGAGTGAACTGTTTGAAAAATGCCTCAAAGAAATGTGGTCTCATGGTGATTGAATGCCATGACAATCCATAGCAATTTATCATGGCATTCCATCACCATGAGACGACATTTCTTTGAGGCAGTTTTTCAAACAGTTCACTGCCTTGCTGCTATGGCTGAAAGCCTAAAACAGGTGCTTTGGAACAAGCTATGGATGCTTGGAAAAATTCTACCAAAGAATAATAGTAAGCAACAAGCTACGGTCTCATGATTTTTTTTTGCGTGAAAATCAGTGTGATGTTATTTGCGTTTTTTTGCAGGTTTTAAACACGTTTTTTCGCGATTTTGCAGTTTTAAATGGGAAGAAATCATTGACCAAAAAGTCAACGATTTTTTCAAAAAATCGGGGAAAAAATCGTCCAGCCTGCAGATTTTTTAAAAATCGCGATTAATCAGGATTTTTTGCAGATTTATGCTTCTATGGGACTCTAGATGAGGTCTTTTACAACATAAAAACATATATTTCCATGGCTGTCTAAGTATAGGAATATGGCGTTGGCCTCAAAACAAACTGGCTTTGAGACATGAGTAAAGCACAGCAGATCATAGCCAATGCATTGAGGTAGTAAATTAAAATGCACTAAACCAAGGCTACATAGTTTTGGTTTTAGTATCACTACCTATTCCTTCCCCTATCCTGAATATATTTGGAAAAAAAAAATGAAGAAAAGAAAATAACAGATCTTCCCAACTGTCAAGGTAACACTGTCATGATTTCCATGAACACTTGTCACTAACTGATTTGGGTTTTAAAGGTTAAAATGTTACTGGTTTGCAACCAGGAAACAATTTGATGAAATAGGCAATACGATCAGTAAAGGAATAATTTGTTTTGATTGATAGTAGTCACATTTGTTTGACCGGCTGAAAGCTTATGCAACCTGATATAGTCTGATCAGACAGATACTAGGGAAAACCAGTCTTCCAGGCTGCAAATAGCATTTAACAAAGAAACTGAAAATTTGCATGAATTTTATAGAAACACGGAACTGAGATACCACTACTATTAACACAATATTTCTACGAATCACATAAGAGTTTGGAAGTATAAATGATAGCCCTTTCCTTATAATTTACTCTTTTTAAAAAAAATCTAGTAAAGAAATATCAAATAAGTTATACAGCTTACATTCTAGTTTTCAAAGAGTGGTAAACATGAATACCCTCAAACTAGATGGTTTGTATGAGCATATTCTCAATCACCCAAAAATCTCTAAATTACACTGCTATATTCATGCACAGAAAAGGGAACGAGACTAGCAAAATAAGCACGAATGCTAGTTACTTCTAATATAAATATCACTATTTCTTTCCTCAAACTGGTTAACTTGTATGAGCATACTATTAAGCACCCAAATGTCTCTATATTTCACTGCACATTGATGCGCATGAAAAAAAGAAAAGAAAAAAAGTTGGTAACACAATAAAGCATCAACACAAGTTTACTTCTGCCAAAGGAGTCACTTGTTTATAGCATAAATTTACTGGATATGATAAACAGATTTGGAATAATGTAAAGCTACTATGCATTATACAACTAGCACTGCAAGTACTTAATAGTTAATACTGGAATCATCTATTCATTGTTCACTTCTCAATTTCTCTAATCTTATGCTATCTTTCTATTGTTTTCAATGAGTCTTTGCATCTGCTCCAAGAGATCTTTGGTACACATCTAGAGAACTAAGTTAACATCTGAGTTACTTAGCATCCTAAACTCCTATTTCTATGGTAGAGTCAAAATTTACTTACTTGCATTGGAAATTTCTGAGGCCTCTTTCCACACAATCATATGTAACTAGTGATAAAGATCAATTGATGCTTGTTGACTTATCTAGTTACCAAGTTTTGTAATTAGACACTGATATAGTGCCAAATACCTTCATTACATGTTGCTAACCAAGCACCCTTTTAAGAGATATATCATATAACCACTCAAGGGTGAGTTCAATTGTTAGGAGTAATTTTTGATTCCTTCCACCACTTAAAAACATGGCTATACATAGCTAGGAGCGTTCGTTTGGTTTCTTTGACACCATTCAATATAGATAAAAAAAAATCCTGAGATAAACAATGAACATTAAATCACGACTTCTTATATCTTGTATTTCACACATGACCATGAAAAAAAACAAAATGAAAATACAACCTTTAGAAAGGGTAAAGGTTTCTTAAAATAAGACAAGCAAAAAAGCTACAATTATGACACTCATTTTAGTCCATGATAATTTGACAGTTGAACATGACCTAATTAGCCGATAGGCTCTACCTCTGGGATCGCTAGTGCACAATTGGCCTGCAAACCTATCTCACGCTACCGGAATACCCTTCGTAGCTGCCGTTAAACAGTTTTCAAATCCGTCAAACATTCTTTGGCTCACTGGAAAAGCAGATCGAAAATATCCCTGTAACTCAAATCTTTCTCAACCTGAAAATTTGGGCAGCTGTGAAACCCAGGGCAGAGAAATTGCATGGCATTGAAAAACTTTAATTCTAGAGGATATTCTAATTAATGATGACCGCCCTAAGATCGCCGCCTTGCATTTCCTTAAATGACCCTGCTTGTTAACGGATCAAGGCATCATCAACCTTAGGCGTTGAAAATCTGCAAGGTTCCTAATTTCTGCACCGGCACTACTTCTTGTTTTATCAGGTAAGATTCGTGCCTATTCTTCATTGCAAATTTTTATCCCTTCTCTGATAAGTGCCTTCATTTCTCGTGCTTTTTCTAGGGTTTCACATTTTTCATACATGTCCACCATGGTAGTTGCAAGTGCACCGCCTGATAAAATCCAATGAACTTGAACTTCATGCACAAAGTAATAAAACTTAGTCACCTTTCTGCACTTACAGAACACAGCAACCTTCAAAGATTAGAATCCCTGTTCTACTCTAGATCTTGTAGCGCATTATTTAAATGAGAGTCCTTGACTTTGTTTTCTTTAATTTTTCAAAGGTACCCTCAGTAAAGTATTAAACTTCGCATACTCCACATTGTGCCATATAGTCAGACCATGGCACCTAGAAAGAATAGGCTAAGTTTCGTGGCTGCGTGGTTTTTTGGCATTATTCTTAGCTGTTAAAATCATTATGGACTTCATTCCATACCTATTGGTTGCATATAGTAACCCTAAGGACTTTGACGACTGGTTTTTGCAAGGGATACCAATAGTTTCTTGGCCGTGAGTTACATAATAGGGTACTATTTAAGGGGGATGTTATTTAAGTCTAAAACTGCATTTAACGGTTAGGCAATTATCTTTGCTTAGTGCATTCCATGTTGTGGAAGCCATACAATGCTACGGGAAAATCAAACCATTTCTACAATAATACATTCAGGTTTGTGACTACTGATAGAACTGTTAACGTTTGAAGAGAAGAACATAAAGTTGCAACATTTTTAGGACCCAACTAAAAAGGCAATGTTGCTGGAATAATCAGCCTATATTCATATATGATCCACAGGCACCAAAGGTTTAACTGATATCTTAGTAATAATGTTTAGGGTGTCCTCCTTGAGTAGTGTATGAATTTTTTTGGGAAATTATCTACTCTGTGAATACTGTTTCAGTATAACTATTTTGCTGCCTGCTTTCCCCTTAAAAGTTAAAACCCATTTACTGCTTGATGGTTGAGCCTACAGTCCCAAAAAATAGAGTAGTTAAAAGGCATTTGTGTGGGTAATGGCCACCTTTGTTGAAATATGTTTTGAATGTGGATCACTGCGGAGGAATTGATTCATATAGTGAATCATGCTTCCCCTGTCTTCGACATCCCAACGATGAAGGGTGGGGAAAACAATACTCTCGTCATCATCCATGTGATATGGGAACATTCTCGGACCATTCTAGAAGAAATGTGAATGAGACATTGCATAAAACATAAAAAATTTGCACAACTACTGAGACCTTGCAATTATTAATAATGTGTTGCCTGATCTTTATTGTTTGCTCTCTTTGATTTTCTTTCTGAACAAATCATAAATTAGCAGATTTCTATGACTCCCTTAGAGACCGATTGTAAGTTTTTAGTGATCATCCTCACTTGATATTTGTTATGAACAGGGGATATATATCAGGATCTGCTATATTGTGCATGTGTTGCCTGATCTTTATTGTTTGCTCTCTTTGATTTACTTTTTGAACAAATTAGAAATTAGCAGATTTATATGACTCCCTTAGAGACCGATTTTAAGTTTTTAGTGATCAATCAAAATGATATTTGCAATGTGAAGTTTCAAGATAACTTGGATATGCGGGCAAAGAAAGTACATCTCATGGAGATTTGAATGAGTTAGGTAGAATGAATATTGAGCTGATGGACATTCCAATGAGTTATGTATAACAAATATTGAGGATGAGATAGCTCAAAATCAACAATGGGAAAAAGAGGGATTGGTATAGAAAGGTATCAACTTGGAAAATTTGGGACAATAGGCAGTTAAAGCAAGTGAAATATCTTGTATTTGGTAGTAGTAGGAATGGCACAAAAAGTAGGATTGATAGAGAGAGAAAAGTTGTCATTTGTGATAGTGACTCTGTAGTAGAGAATAGAGGATTAGACGAGCATGGATCAAGTGTTTAGGAAAGTGTCTTTTTATGCTGTAATGGAGATCTTCATTCTGGAGGAGGAATTGGGGGTCAAGAGATTATTGATGAGGAACATGAGCGTCTGAACTTTGAAAGAGATCAATGTCTAATTGATCAGTCAAAATGGCATTTGCCTTGTGATTTTCCAATATCATCAATAAAACTAGAAGATCAAAATGTGACCCAAAGATATTCTAGAGACAATCTGCACATTTATAAATGAACCTAAGTCCAATGATAGCAGCTCAATTAAAATGGATGCATCTCAGGAAGGTTACGAAGAGAGTACATATCATATTTGTTATGTGCTCGACAAAAAAAAATGTCAGTTATGAACAAGCAGCTGCAATCCCTGTGCAGGAGACCCATGGGAATTCAGTTGATAGTAGTTTAAAACCACTTGATGAGTGTAGAAAAAATACACATGCCATTGTTGGAACTGTTCTCGAGATGGAGAAGAGTGATGTTAATGTGGGATTGGAACCAAGTTTTCTCAGGATGTTCTTGTTTCTTTGTGAAATTTACATTACCATGCATATATTGAGCATGAAAGGGCATTACTTGATGTTAAAGAAGGGTCACCTGAGCCAAGCATTATGATGTTGCGGGATGAAACAAGAAGCTTCTATAATGAAATAGTGACAACAAATATAGATTTGAAGGGGTGTGGATTATCAGGGATGAACATGGAAGTTGCAGATCTTATTCGAACAGAATGCAGGGATAATGATATGAATGAAGATGGTTGAAAAGGGATGGAAAATTAGAAACAACAAACAACAATGCTTTCATTTCCCACTTACAGTCAAGTATAAAAAAAAAATGGGTGCGTAAGAAATAAATTGAGGGGACTCAACAAGGTTAACCCAGAAATTGCTATAGAGAAGATTGGATTTTACATATAGATCAACATATTTCCTTCATTGCATAAGTTTCTATTTGCTCACTTACCAATTTTTGTTTTAGAACTTTCTTTGTAATCAGTGGCAAACATGAGTGGATGTGAGCTTGACACAAGGAAAATAGCTCTATCATATCCCCACAAGAATCAAATTCGCAAAGTTCCCATAATCATGGGCATGGCTGTAGTGTATGTCATAGATAGCACAACCACCTTGCATAAACTAACCAATATTGGTGACATTGGGGACAAAAGAAGAGCCATACTGGGATCATCATTAAAAAATGACAAACAATTAAGACACAAAAGAGCCCCTCTTTGAATCAAAAGAACAATATATAACAAGCATTTATGGCCATCCTATTTGCAATGAAACACAAGCTTTATTTTCAGAGCATTCCAAGTGCAGAGTCTCATGCAACACCAAAAAAAAAAATCTACAAAAAAAGAAGAAAGCAATTAGAAATCATCTCTTTGGGCATTGGTCTCATACCAGACTGGATTGGGTTGCCCGCTGCAAGATTGCAGTGGCCATGGAAAGAGGACTGGCTTACTTGCATCAGGATATGCAACCAGTCGTAATTCATGGGTATATCAAGACAAGCAACATTCTTCTAGATGAGAATTTTGATGCCCAGGTTGCAGATTTTGGACTTGCCAAGTTTACTCCTGAGGGTGTGACTCATCTAACCAGAGTGCTGGCACACATAGGTATGTTTCCCCAAAGTATGCACTGCATAGGCAATTAGCAGAGAAAAGTGATGTGTATAGCTTTGGGGTTGTGCTTTTGGAGCTTTTGAGTGGTAGAATGGCTCTCCTTTCAAATGCCCAGTCACAGCCACTACGTATTAGTGATTGGGCTTGGTCACTTGTGAGAAAGGGGAGCAGTTTGGAAGTAGTTGAATAGTACATGGAGGATCCAGATACACTGGAAGCAATGGAAAGGTATGTCATGATTACTTTGCTATGTGCTCATCCACAGTTGCATTGCAAACTGAGTATAGATCAAGCATTGAAAATTATGGAGAGTGCTCTTCCTCTGCCTCATATTCCAGATTGCCTCCTTCCACTTATTGCAGACTTAGAAGATATTGAGAGGTTTTCTTGTACTAGTGGCTTAGAGCAATACTCAAGTGCTCCTGGATATCAATCTTACAGCATAGAAAAGAGTTTCAATGCTTTAGATTCGCAGAATGGTCATTGACATTCATCTCAGCATTCATACCTGAAAATTGGAAGATATTGAAATTTAAGAGTGATGCTTAATGCCCCTGTAACATGTGTTGAATCACTTATCTCCGCAGCAAACTAGCATAAGGAATAGATCTAATAACATGAAAAATCATCCCAGCAGCAAATGAAATTTTATGGTGGCAGATTTGCTCCTTGCTAAGACCATTTCCTTTCTTATACAAAACAAATCTTCCAAACACATTTGTTTGGTCTATACTCTACAACATGGCTTTTGGAGGGAGATTGATTTTGAGTGTTGATCAATGAACTCCCACATACACAGGAGTTATTAATAAAGATGTGTTTGGAGGAGAACAACATTGAATGCTTTGATTACATAGTTTCTGTTTTTCTTTTTTAAAGAAGAAAAGGTAGAAATAAGCTTTTGTTTTTTAAAGAAGAAAAGGTAGAAATAAGCTGCACAGATAGATTGGTGATATCGTTCTTTGTGTATTTAGGAGATAATCATTTTTCTTTCTTCAATTAAAGTTTTTGTAATAAGAGTAAAAAGGGTTGATATTTTGAAATGCATGTTGAAGACCACCCCATTAAGATAGTCACTAATATAGTGAGAAAGATTATTTTCATTAGAATATATCATATATTTATACTTGTGAAAGGACTTACATGTTTGTATTCTCAAAGTATTGTTGTAAGATAATATAATATACATTTGTATTTAAATATATTTTGACTATGTAATGTTAATTTTTTTAACTTCCACACCTTCCCAATCTTATCGGCGTTTTCCTTGAACCCCCCTGGGTGCAAGTGCTAGTATACAAGGACTATGACATTAGAAGTTGTAATGATGAACTTTGCATTTCCATGTCCATTCCCTTTTAGTTTGGGCTCATTTTGACGAAATGTTTGAATGCAACTTAAATCTTAACAAGTAGCACAATCTTGTGCTAGTTTGGCTCATGACCCAATGCTGGTACAAGCTCTCCCAATTATTCAATTAATCAAGATATATATAAAGAGATTTTATTCTTAGGAAAATATATATAAAGAATGTATATATATACACCATTCACAAAATAATGCAATTATTCAATGTCAGAACTTGAAATTCCTAATCTTATTCACACACATGCAACCTAACTACATGAGTCTAGGTGGGTGGGTGTTGATTACATCATGACAATTTACCTCCATTGGCTAAAACCTTTTCCTCGATGATACTCTCTGCAACCTGAGAGAGTGTCAACAGTTCCTGAAGCATCTATGGAAACTGAACATACAATTAATCATTACCATCATAATCATTCTTATTTTCCTTTCAAATGATACTTAACATAACCATCTTTCCTAACTACTTGCTATTAGACAATTAATACATAATAGTTCAATAATTAAATTAGGCTAATTAAACAGGATGTGACAATAAGAGATATTTGGTAATTCAAATGGTGCCTATTCCATTGTTTGATTGAAAGGATTTTCAGTTCCACATGACAGTCAACCATAGCAGCATTAATTGTTTGGGGAAAAAATCAACAAACCAAAAGTTCAGGATTTTCTAAAAAAATTGGGAAAAAAGGGGAAAAAATGGGGAAAAAATCGGATTTACAAA
>VDFB02139119.1:0-22214 GCA_007258455.2 Sequoia sempervirens | reverse complement strand
ATCATGAAACAAAAAAATTTAGTATAGTTTAGATCTTTGGTAATCTTAAAAAAAAAAGGATTATGGTAGAATACTTAAAATTTAAAGAGTGACTTGGAGAACTTGGCCTACATGCTATAAATGAATTGTAGATAATAGGGATTAAATGTTTGATTCTTAGTGGAAGGGAGAAAGACTGATCAATGATGAAAAAGATGATTTTAATTTGTAAAATTTAATCATTTGATGTAGAGGGCTTAATTTCAAAGAGATTAGGTGTGTTTAGGAATGCAAAAATGGGTAGAATATATGAGGTTCATAAAATATATGTTCAAAAATGGAATTTAATGCTCTTAGAGTTTCCAAGAAATTGAGTAGTAAGAGGAACTCATTTCCATGGAAGTCTAGAATTTGGAAAAAACTATATAAGAAGCCTTTGTGGGAAAATGGCATGCATCATAAGGAAAGAGTTAAGAATTCATCGCACTTTCTCATGGGTTTCATGATTTTGCATAGTGTTTCCATGTAGAAATGTAGGAACTAGAAGGAAAGAGGGAATTGGGAAGTAGGATGCGTATCCTCAATAACCTTGGCATTTTCAAGCCTAAGCTTGTGGAAAGAAGGATACAAATTATGGAAAATATCCTTTCTAACTCAAGAATTTTGTAAACCTACATGGTTAGTGAGTTTGAAGGGAAAAGTATGGGAGATGCAAATTTCCAAATTTTCCTCGACTATCTCCACTTTTTTTCTAAATACAAAGTGAATTATGGGAATGCAAGAAAAAAAATAAGGAAATGGTCTAAGGAAAGTTCCTTGAGAGGTAAACTTGTATATTAAGATCGTTTCTAAGGATGTGGGAATAACAAACTTATATGTAAATTTTTAACTTGCCATGAGAACTTTGTATTTTTACAAAATTCAACCACTCAACTTTCATAACCTGTTTAGTTTTCCCAATAAATGTTAAGGAATTCCTCAACAATCCAAATATTATTTTACCAATATTGAAAAATCATAAAATCATGGTTAGAATGATTTAAAACCCCACAAGGAGAAAATATTTGAGATCACCACTAAGGTCATTCAATAGAAAATAAATTTTGAAAAGTGACCAAAAGTGGGATAACATAGTAGGAGAGAGAAGATAAAAAAAACTAATTATTTTATCTTTGTGTCAAAATCACCAATTGCAACAAGCATTGAGAATGAAATCATCACTATGTCAAAAGCAGCAAATTTATCACATTTCTTTGTGGCATCTAATGGCATATAGTTCTCAATTTTCCTATTTCCTTGTGTGGTTGATCTCTCTTCTTCAACTCCTAGATGTATTATAAATCTATTTATAGTTCATGTAGGATGTGTGTAGTTTTTTCTTATTTTTTTGTATGCATTCTAGGGGATACGTGTGGAGTATTCGTAACAATATTTCATTTATTGTTGAAATTTCCAGATTAAAACTATGTATGATTTTTTCAATCTTATCTCTATCTACATTGCATCCTAATGATGGATCATGGAGTATGATCTAAAATGTTGATCTAAAAAATCATACATAGTTTTAATCCAAAAATTTCAATACACTAATACTATGGACTGTGGAAACTTCATGTTATTAATATCTCATTTTTTGTTACTATTGCATCAGTGTAGGGCTCGTGGAAATAGTCTAAGAGAAATTGAGGGATTGTGCATGATTATTTAAAATGTTGAGAATACTTAGATATATTCCCACAAGGATAGGACCTCTTGTAAAATCCTCTTTGAAGTACATAAGTGAGTGTTTACTCACCATTTATCTAGAGTTTTAACCTTAAGTGGGTTTCTCCATAGTATGTGCATATTTATTTATGATGTTTGTCTTCTTTCTATGTTGCATTTCCTTGCATATTAGATGCATAATATTTATATTTATGTATTATACCCAAAACTAAGATCAATATGTGCATTGATGACTATGCAAGTAGAATATACACCTTAGTTTGCATTCCCTCAAAATTCCCATAATGCATATAAATGAGAGGATTGGTCCTTGAAGTAATTAAATTTTGTTTCTTATTCAATGTAAGGAGGTTAAAATAGTAACTGATTTGAAGAATTGTTTGACCAAAAATTACTTTCAATGATGTTAATATGTGCTCAAGAATTCTACTTAAGAGAAAACAATCATGAAGGTTTCTCATTAAGTCATAAAATAGCTTCAAATAGTAGGAGGGTATTGATATAGACAATTTTATACACGTCAAAGCCTTTGAAGATGTGTTGTGACAACTAACTTGATGATTGTTAAAAAAATTGAAAAAAGAAATTTTTATGACCGGTGACATGAAGCTTAAGATAGGAGTGATATATCCACCTAAACTTTTTGCTCATAGATGATGACTATGATTCTTAAAATGTGATCCTATACAAAGGAAAAACATGCATTTCCATCATTTAACGATAAAAATAAAGTTCATGCATCCTATAATTCTAATCAAGAAGGATTATTTGTGCTCTCTAAACTTCAAAGTGTCAATTCAACCTCTAAGCTTGGCTTATGTAATAGAAATATCATCACATAGAGACTACCCATGTGATAACAAAGTCTAGAACACTTGAGGATGGATCAAACATACAATATACATTTATATAGTAGTAACCATTTTCCTAGGATTTTGTCAAAGATTTGCACGCTAAATAATATATCTGCACCCAGTATAACATAATATATAAGATTCCTGACACTACTGATTCTAGTCCAAGAGCTTCCTGTGAAGCCAGAATCTATTATCTAGAGCTTCGCAATCATGGGTTAAGTAGAGTTTGAAGTCCAGACCCGAGTGTATATAAAAGTTAGATCTAGTTAAAGGCTCGCATTCGAGAGGTCAAAGCTATGGACTCTTAAGAAAACCATAAGACTCGCGTACCCAAGGATCCTATCCAATATAATTGAATGGATGATCTCATGTCCATGCACCACAGGCCCCTCGAGGGAAGTCTCAAACATTGTCCCCGTCTAAGCCGAAGCCACAATTGATTTGGACTAAGCAAGATAAACGGTTCTGCTTCTGCTGGATGGTGTCTTGCAGAAGACAGCCATCAAGTTTATATCTGGTTAAACCGTATGTGTCGAGCTCTTAACAGGTGTAGGAAGAATCATGGTCTGTCAAGAAGCAAAGCCTGGATGTGACACAGTAATGGGTTGCATTATATTATACGTTAGGTCCAGGAGGCCAGGGTTCATCCTATGTAAAAGGATAAATCCACTTAAAATATGATTAAATAGAATTCAGAAAAAATGAAATAAGTTAGATCAACAATGGTAAATTTATCAAATTATTTTGAGATTTTTATAAAGTTAATTTATGGTTTTCTTATCAGGAAAAAAAATATAATTCAACAATGATAAATTTATCAAATTATTTTATGAGTATTATTCTAAATTTAATAAGTTAATACATTTATTTTCTTAACATTAATGCTTATCAATATGGAGCACACAAAACAACTATTCATTTAACTCCAACATTTTAGACATGTTCTAATCTTCTAGCAAGTAGATTTCATTCTTTTAATCACAATAGTCCATGAAGGGTTCATACAATAGAAATGGAATATGGATTCCATAATTCAATATATTGTAAAAATACACATTTCTTGAAATCCAATATAGAATTCACAATACATTTTTGTGCGTATGTTAGTTTTAGTGTTTGTTAAGTTCATAGCACAATACATTAGAAGGAATGTTAATTAATTTTTTCATTTTTGTTTATATTTCCCTTTTTTTACTTTGTTGAATCCAATACCTAGAGGATAGCCATTTACTTTTGATTTTGATTTTGGAAGGTATGTGAATGAAAATGTAGATTATGGCTACTACATATGGTTACGTGAGAACACTAATTATTCAATAAGTAAAGGTTGAACTAGGTGAATTTTTAAATTGAGGTAGGAAAATATGCTAATCTTCCTCCACTTCATGCAAGTTAGATGTTGAGGGAAGGATTAGGCTCTAAAAATGGCATGGATATTACAAAAAAAAACTAGTATAGAAGATTACATAATGGTCATATTTATTGGTTTGAGTAGGAGTCATCTTGTGGATATTAAATACATGGATATTTGAGTTGTGTAAATTCAAATGTATACTTCAAAATTCTAAGCCATTTTTTAAAATATTATTATCAAGAACGTGAAAAAATCATTGACTCCTCAAAATGTTTTGGATGCTTCCAAGCTAAACATAAGATTGTTATGAAACAAATGCATAGAATTTCGATCCAGTTGAATTCATATTTAGTGTTAGTGGATTTAATTCAATGTAATATAACAAAAATGGTCACTAATCATGAAAAAACAAGCAATACCTCAAGAAATATTATATCCAATAATGTCCTCTTTGAAACTTACAACATTCTAATATTTTGAAATAGGACCCTAGCTTTTTCGCCATCTTGTGATGCTATGATAAATTAGCATATCTTGGCATAGCTATGGACCATTCTAAATGTCAAAGTAATTATGATTACATAAATCCTAACACTAATTGACTCAAAAGAACTAATTTTTTTTTTGTCTATCTAGGAAAGTAGATGACTAAATGATCTAAAAACATACAATACACAAGAAACAAAAATAAACATGTAAATGGAATATTTATCAAAAGAAATAATTTTAATATACTTCAAAATTCATATCCACAAATATTTATACTTTAAAATTTATAATAACATATATTTCAATTAATTAAAATATATTAATATTAATTATTTTAATAATTATTAAAAAATGAAAATAAATCATATATACCAAAATTACAATAAAATGGATTGTTGGTGCTCCATCATCTCTCACATTGATTTCATATATGGCATATGAAGTTGTTAGCTCATTGAATCCATGGCCAATGGTAGAAGGAGAAACATGTATTCCTCAATAAATACACTTGATAGAAACCTAGATTCCTCATGAAATACCCTTCGATGAGCTCCTTTTCCTGTTTGAAGCTAATAGATTGTGGTAGTTATATTGTTTTAAAATTCTAAAAATTAAAAAAAAAAATTCTATATATATTTTAAAAAAAAACAATAAAATTTAATTTTAAAAAATCTCATTAATAAAAACTTATCAATTAATCATACATTAAAAATTAAATAGTTCTCATAATATTCTTTCCATAGGAAAAACTAATAAACTTATTTTCCTAGTTATTATGCTTTAATTTTAATGGTGACGAGTAGTAATGATGTCAAGACTAGCCTTCCTAATATCAATGGCTTCATAAATACGATTAATTCTCCCTCTTGTTGAGGCACCCATAAAATTTATAGCAATCCCTTTTATATTTTAATATTCATATAAAGAAGATGCTTTGTTTTTTACTACTCATCATGATCAATAATGAGATTATTCTTTCTAATCTCTTTTATATTTTAATATTCATATAAAGAAATGCTTTGTTTTTCACTGCTCATCATGATCAGTAATGAGATTAGTCTTTCTAATAAGATTGTTAAATAAATTAATATATTGTAATAAAAAATCTATAATTTTTTATTATAATAACGTTATATTAAGAAATTTTCAGTAGTTATATAGTGTGATGGTTAAGTTGTGGTGTTGTTGTTCTTATCATCAAGATTCATATTTCATTGGGATGTTATTATTGAATATTTATATTGGGGATGAGGTTCTTTATTTGTGATCTCACTAGTTCATACCTTCGGATCAAAAGCATCTACCCCTTTAAAAAATATATATATTTTTAAATAAAATGTAAATTGAAAATGATAATATAACTATTAATCCTAATTTTTAAATTATAAATAGTAATTGTATTATGAGAAGGTATTAAAAAAAATTAGTATAATTTTTTTATTTATATTTTATTTATTTTAAATTAGATATTGGAAAAATAAATTGTTATGATATTGTTATTAGGATTCAACCGTGTAGTTAGAGGAGTCAAACTCATTGACTCATGTGTTCATGAGTAGTGGTTCACAACAACCCACCTCTCATGATAATGAATGATCCACTTAGCACTCATTGCATCTAGGTGATGCTCACAGAGGTGAAGCACTGGGCCTTCTCAGTAGGTCACCCATCCCAGTATTGCTTTAGACAATTGTTTTAACTTGAAAACAAATTGTCTTTAAAATAATTTTTTAGACAATTTTTAACTTGAAAACATATTTTTTGAAAAATATATGAGGATTTGGATCTAAACTTATGGGAATTAGATTGGACCCATATAAATTTAGATCACACCCTCCTTTGGGGAGATCCTAGCAAAGTCTACTTTATTCCAAATAAAATGTAAAAAAAAAAGTCTCATCTTTTAAGAGTCAAATGAAATATTCCTTAATTCTATCATTCCAAAAATATAATATATTATATATTTTAATCTTTTTATTTTTTATTAAAGTAGATTCATTAAAAAAATGACCTTGATTCAAAATATTAGAAAAATCTAATAAATAATATCAAAAATATTTTAAAATATATTACACTTCATATAAATATTCTTAATTCAATAAAAAAATTAAAAATAGAATTAAAAATAAAAATATATATAAATATTCTTAATTCAAAAAAATTTAAAAAAATTAAAAAATCAATATATACATTAAGACAGACATATTACTAAAATATAGATCTTAAACTTATATTATAAATTATTAATATTTTAATAATAAATTAAAATATTTTACAAATAAAAAATAATTTGCACTAAATTTATTTATAATGAAAGTTACATTATGATATAATATCGTTCATCAAAAACTAATTGAAAAATAAAATATTTTTCTAAATTAAATTAAATTTAAATAGAAAACATCGCAATTCATTAGTTCTATATGACACGCTATTATACTTTTGCTCGTATATCATACTTGAAATGAAATGAAATGAAATATTTTAATGACGTCCACGAGGCCAAAGAAGCCTATGGGACCCAAGATCAGCACCGGAACAACACACAGCACAGCCCTAGACACAATGGAGGTGCCGTTCGAGATCAACCCTTCGAGAGTGAATTTTGATGATGAAGTTTGCAATTTTGTCGAGTCTTGAATCTTCAAACAAGGTATTTAAATTGTCAACCTGCACCGCATCCCCATAGCTGGCCCGGATGTCTTTATAAGCTGAGCATTCTATGATAAAGTGCCATTCTGTCTCCACCATACCTTCGTTACAAAAGCGGCATATTCTATTTTCCCACTCTTCTTTAGGAACCTCCCACCTACCCGTTTCACACCTAAGATGGTGTGAACTAGTCCGCAATTGGGCTATCAACATTTTTGCTTTCCATTTGATATTCGCTCCTATATAAGCCTTTTCTTCATGGTCCCTTGTGGGATTGAATTCTTTGATATAATAATCCTTTTTACGCCCTATTTTTTTCGTCCATATACCATATTTAAATTTTTCTCTCACATAATTTTTTATTTCTCCATTTGTGTTTGGACACTCATGCATCACAACATCCCATTTCTTCATCCACTTGATATTAAGTTTCATCCATGTGTTTTTTCTTCTAGTTAGCTCCTCTTTCATAATTAGCTTAGGCCATCTATGATCCTCCATATTCTAGACCTTCTTTAGGTAGCTTAATAACCGGGTCATCGCTGAGGCCTCCAGAGGAAAAGTACCGGTCTCAGCCAATAAAATTTCATAAGGCACTGCAGTCTTAAGCTTGAGGCTGCATATAATTAGATGTTTTTGTATCCTTTCCACTTGTCTCCATTTCTGATTTGACATGTTGCTGCCCCAAATTTCACACCCATAGAGAATTACCAGAGTAACAAGAAGACCAAAAAGCGTTCTTTTAGTTTTCCAATCCCATAATTCGGCATTTCTACATCTATTTTGCAAAGAGTACAATGCTTTCCAGCCTCCTTGAATTCTTTTTGCTCTACATGTTTCCCAACTAAGTTTGTTGTGAAAATCAAGCCCAAGGTACTTATACTCGTCCACTATTTCCAGTGGCTTGCCTTCAAAGATAAATTCAATCTGCTATTTTTTTCTTCGCAGTGAGAAGATCATTATTTTGGTTTTTGAAGTGTTCACTTGCATCCCGACCTCTTGACAAAACGTTTCAAGGGCCTTCAAATGTTTTCTCAAATCAAGTGCAGTTTTAGCAATTAATATGAGGTCATCGGCATATAACAGTAATTTTATTACAAAGTTGGCCAAAAGGATGCCTTCCCCACCAACCTTGTCAATCCATTCTTCCAGCTTATCAATGTAAAGCCCAAATAGCGTTGGGGAGAGCGGGCAGCCTTGTTTGACACCAATGTCACTGCCAAAGCATTCTGACATACCATCATTGGTTCTGATTTTAGCTTTGACCTGCTCGTAGAGCCTATGAGCAGCCGCCCTAAGCTCATGCGGAACTCCCAAATCCTCCATTCTCTTCCATAGCTTGTTCCGAGGGACCGTGTCAAAGGCTTTTTTAAAATCAACAAAGCAGCAATAGGCTTCGTCTCCCAAAGCATTATAAACTTCAAATTAAAAATGTCCACGTGCAACATTGACCAAGGGAATAAAAGTTTTTTAAAAATCTCTAAAATGGTACTCAACCATTGAAAAAATAAAGAATAAACCGAAAACAATAAAACAAGGATAAGGTTAAGGTAAAATGCACATACTAGGCATCCTCGACAAAAATTATTGTAGACAATTATAAAATTCTTAATTTGTTTTGTTCATTTATGTGATATTGTATTTCTTTGTTATTAAAGATAAGGAGATCACTAGTGAACTCAACTTTCATTGTTTAATTAAATTATAGTAGTAAAATGTTCACCATTGCAATGTCAATTAAATAAATAGTTTTCTTTTCCATTAATTACATTCAAATCAATGAAATTAGCTAGTTATTTTTATATTTGGAGCATAATAATTAGAGCAAAATATTTATATTTATTATAATATTCTATATTTATATATGATTTGAAATATTTTTCTTTAAAATTTTATATTAAAGAGAAATTCACAAACATTATACAAAAAATATTGAAAACAAAAAATAAATGATAATTAAGAAAATATATATATATATATTAAGAAAAAATTGTTCTTTTATGTTAGCCTGCATTTGTCGTTGCGTCAAAAGATCCATCTATCAACGACTATACAAATAGTAGAGATATGGATGACACAAGAGGTGGTTAGTCCTTTGTCACGAATCCCAAGGGGAGTACGGCGATTAGTCCCTTGTCATGAATCCCAAGGGGAGCACTTACCATCTGCCAACAATCTCCCCCTCATCTATCAACGACTGATACAAATAGTAGAGATATGGATAACATGAGAGGCAGTTAGTCCCTTGTCACGAATCTCGAGGGGAGCACTGACCATCTGCCAACAATCTCCCCCCTCAATGTTATATGAGGGGATTCAAACCCATGATCCAATGCTCTAATACCAATTGTTGGCCCACATTTGTCGTTGCGTCAAAAGATTGATCTATCAACGCCCGATACAAACAGTAGAGATATGGATCTCATAAGGGAGACGGTTAGTCCCCTCTCACAAATTGCGAGAGGAGCGCTGACCATCTGCCAACATTTTATTTATGACATGTTGGTTTGTCAACTAAATGAGATCTCCATTACAAAAGCCCAATGACTTGGCAAATTCCAATTTGACCAGAAAATTCAATAATAAAATTATTTGTTTTTCTTTTCTAATAACTTCTGTATTATCAACGGTATTTTGTAGATAATGTTCTTGCATAGTATTTTATATCTAACAATTTGATGCTTTCGATGCATCGTCACACATTCTCATCGGCCAAAAGCCATAAAAGTTATGGAAAGCATGGAAAACTATGCTGTTCTCGACGATAAACATACTAAATCCTACGCGTTATGATTTAGAAGCCACCCACCCAACGTTTTAGGAGGCTGTTTTGGACTATTGTTCATTTCAGCATCAAAATCATAAATTATTGCAGTTCATTACATCAATATTCTCGACCGAATATGGCTTACGTATTTTCTTTATAATTATCAGTTGTTTTGCTGGACTGAAAAATCAATGATTTGTAGTATGTTTTCTAATATACTAAGAGAAAATGTCTTATAAACGCTTCTCTACCCATGATATCCTTATCCCAAGAACATAGAGATCATAGGTGGGAAACAAAACTATGAGGGTCTGTAGGATAAATAATTCCCAAGGTCGGGATTAGCAAAGCACAACTTGCATACAAAGCTCATCCAAATCCAATGTTATCCAATGCTCATCAAGGTACCTTCATTGAGGTTTCTGGGTGTTTTCAGATTTCCAATTTCTCGGTAGTTACAATCTTACCTTCATAGTAGTTCAGATGGTATTTCTTAAGGATAAAAAGATGATGGATTGAAAGCTACTTACCGCATCACATCCTACATAAAGGAACAGAACCTAGAGACTTTCCCTTTCTCCTTTCCTTTGCTTTGTTATGAATAATTTGCTCTTGGTAAGTTACCCACAAAAAGAAAAGCTTCCCATTGAAGATGGCTACTGTTGATAATGGCGGATTATTGATTTTAATTTACCCCGGTGGCAAAACTGAATCCTATGACAGACCAGTAGCTGTTAGAGAAATTATGGATCAGCATCCCAAGCACTGCATAACCAAAACTGATGTTTTCAAAGTTCCAGGGCTTGTGGTAAGTCCGGATTCCATACTGATGCCGGGAAAGCAATTTTTTGTTGTTCCTAAGTACACAATCAGGCAATTACTAAAGAACCGTAATACCCACAAAAATACCGGGTCATCAGAGGCAGCTCCTGCTTCGAAGGAATCTCCAAATACAGCGTTGAAAAGATCAGCAACAATACACCCAGATCAGCAGAATGTAAATCATGAGCCTGTTTCTGTCAAGAGATCAAGTGATCGGAAGTTGGGGTGTATGCCTTTAGCATCACAGATGGCTAAAGTTAAGGTGTCTTCGAAGTTATTTCTGAGCTCTTTCTCTAAAATAAATAAAATGAAGGATCTACATGCGCCTTATTTCCATTTCACCAGAACTCAGAGAGCCCGTTCTGTTCCACCTCCTCAGCCTCGTCAAATCCATCTACCTGATCAAGCCCATTCTGCTCCACCTCCTTATCTTCCTCAAATCCATCTACCTGATGAATCCCTTCCCAGCCACGTGTCAACAAAGACCAACCGGAAGGTTCATTTCAGATTGCCTACTCCAGAAGATATAATATACTACACACCAGTACGTGACTCTCCTGAGAGTGATGTTTATGGTGCCACACCTCCTTGTTGAATATCCACCCACCAACTGAATCGTTGTGCTATTCCGATTTTGTTTGTTGTTTTGTTTTTAGACTTGTTTTTTGGCTATTTATATCAAAAGAAGCTTTCACAAGGATCGGTAGATCTAGCATTATGTAATAAACCCTTTTGAAATCTAAAAGTTTGCTTGATTTTAGAATAAGGTGGCTAGTTTCAGGTTCAAAAATACATGGAAACACAATATTGGTGGAGTTGTAATAAACCTTTTTTGTCTTTTTTTCTGATAGGTTTTAGTATTTTTTTTAATGTCTAAAGAAGTTTCCACAGGAAGAATTGGTGGAGCTACCATGATGCAATGAAGTTCCCTGGCATCCACTGAAGTGATCTGAATTGTATAATGCCTTAAGCGTCACATGGCTAGTTGCAGGTCCATACATCTGTGGAGACCTCTAGTTGTCTATTTCTAGATTGGACCCAATATCTATAAAGGCAGAATTACTCCTGTATGGGAATTGGGACCTCAATACCTTGGTGAGTTTACGTCCTGGTTTCTTTCTTTCAATCAGAATTGCTCTGCATGTATCAGTTGTGCATAAACTACCATTTTAATGCAACAACAAAAGTATTGATCAAAAATTGCCTGCTGTAAATGGACTGCAGTCACTGAGGAAAACATATGTCTGATTATTGATTTCAAGATAATAAAAATTGTGATGCTTCATTATTGATTTCCAATGTGCTTCCTACTGGTTTATCCAAATTATTCAATACACAACAAATCATGGAGACCTTTGTTGAATCTGCAACCGATAAATCAATCATGAGAAGTTGAGATATCCTACAGTTTGAGATGTATCATTCTAATTTTCAGTTTCACATTTTCTCTTTTCCCATGAATCTTAACTTTGAAACATTTACAGTACGGCATCAGGCAAATTCATGGTCGGAAAATTCACCACCATGACAAATTTACCTCAAGGAAAATTCACTACCAGCAATTCACCGCCGCAGAAAATTAATCGTAGACTTTTAATGTAATGAATTTTCTGTGGCAGTGAATTGCTGATAATGAATTTTCCTTGAGATGAATTTGTCACGGCCGTGAATTTTCCAACAGGAAATAGCTGACAGTGAATTTTCCTAGAGCCTTATAGCACATGAGTCACAAATCATTGTTTTACATGTTGAGAAAGCATTTTACACATCTAGCTCAATGAATTGTACCTAAAGGCCACTTTGCACAGATCGATAAATAACACAAAATTCAGATAGACTGACTTCTGTTTACAATGATTCTTTAACTGATATTGAGTAACAATGAAGCAAATAAGTTCAAAAATCTGACTTTGGCTGAATGTAGTGAATGCATGTTTATGAGAGTAAGAAAATTAACTGAGAGCAGTGGCTATTTTCAGAACCGCCATCGCTCATTACAGTTACAAATATGTGTAGAAATGAAATTGTATAATTACATGGATGGGAAACATTAATGAATAACATTCTTGTAGTTGGATTAGCTATACCATGAAACACATATAAACCTGTTTACTTTTCTGATTTGTGATGCATTTTGATAGTCTTTGATTCGCTATTAAACACTGTAGATTGTCTTCTCTTTCATTTCAAAAAATCAGATCCCATTCATTAGAACTTTTATATAAGTTACTTGCAACAATTCAAACAAGAAAACAAGGGAACACATGATCCGGATCCCAGGTGATCTGGGGATAATCCTATTTTAGTGAAAGGTAGAGTTACAGATATGCAAAGAAAGATAAAAAGTTTGAAGACTTTGTTAGGATCGTGTCACAAGCTCCTAGAAACCTCTTTTATTTTCTTAAGATCTCTAGTTCTGTTGTAATTTGGATCAAGGGTGGGAACCTCTAATTACAATATGTTATTGGATTTATGTGTATGGGCATGAATGTTAATGATTCTTATTAATGAATATGATTATTAGTTTTGTTATTTGTTAAATTTAATTTATTAATTATGTTTTCAATTAAGCTAGAGTAATTTCTGGCTGGTGGAATTGTACAAGGTATATTATTTTGTTATAGTTATCAAGGTGAAGCTGATTCTGTCGTTCTACATAGAGAAGTGGAAAGATAAAAAAGGACCACCTTAATGTCAATATCTTGTGATGATATTTTTCTCTAAACCATAACTTCACCTAACATGGTATCAAGTACATATTATGATGTTTAAATGATTCCTTCATTGATAAAAAGGGAGCCTGGAGGGATTGTTTGAATCCTTGCATGACCTTAAGAACTTGTACACTCAAATAATTCTATATTACAACTCGTTTTCAATCATGTAAATATCAAAGCACTATAATAACCTCAATTTAAGTTCAAGTCAACATTAGATAATAATTAAGAATAAGTTCATTGAAATGGATATAAACAGAAATAAAATTTTAAAGAAATAAAATAATATTTTTTATTAATATATCACATAAGAAATAATTTAAGAAACTAAAATATCATCTACCCATTAACCCTTGGAGAAGCAAAAAAAATAATAAAAAGAGAGAAATAGAGGAGGGGTACAAGAGGAGACTATTATAGCTTGGGAAGGAAGAAATTGGCTAGGAAGTTGATAGGCTAAAATAAATTGGACTCAGCTCAGTCTAAATGTCAATTCAGGGATCGTAAGCTTATGAAAGGTGTCGTGGTTATTTGCGCAAGGGCTGCAAGTCGTGAGGTGAGTGGAGATGAAAATGCTTTCCTAAACTCAATCAATTACCTAAGTTGAAAAGCATATTAATGTTTTTGGTTTTTCTATGACAGGAACTACTACAAAAATTGTCACTAGTTTTTGCAGTATTTCTATGATAGGAATAATAGAAATTGAGATAGGAACTGTGTAGAAATTATGACAATAAATTCTGAAACAGAAACTCAATCAACAAATATTAGACATGAAAACCATAGCAATTAATTGTGTAGCATGGAAATAAAACGAAGATCATTAATACATGAAAAGTATTAACACATCAAACGTAGAAACGTAAAAATGCAAAACGTAATCAACTAAATCATAATACACGAAAACACACTCTACAAAAAATAAATAAATATTTACACATCATCAACTGTTGAAGAGTGGGTGCCCTTCCTCCCAGTCAATCGATGAATAGAAAACTTACAAAATTTCTAAGAAAGACTTCAAAAATGCTTTAATAATAATATCAAACATGTATTTCCTTCCTTTTAGCCAAGCTAATATTACATACGAGTGTTTATATATTGTTTCACAATGCATAAACAAAAACATGTTTTGCAGTTTACAAATCAATGGCTAAGGTAAATTGAGCAATTAGGAAAGATTTTGATGGCCTTGTGGCCAATCTTTCCTTAATAGACTGAATCGATTTCTTCACAATATACTAATGACGTTGTTACTAGCTGATTTCCCAACAATATAATAATCACACTTTGTTGTCATCATAACAATATAACAATATAACCATAGCCTTTGGATTTAATGAGGTAGAGAGAAAATCTAGTGTTGTTAGTTGGAAGTTGAATTGTCTCCACCTATGGCACATGGCTGAAGGAATAAACAAGTGAAACTAAAGTCATCCACAGAAAAGAAAATTGCAACAATAATCATGAGCCATATTCCTATGAAGAAGGTGACAGGAAGTTTGTATGAAGATGACAGAAATTTGCATTGCTGCGAAATATATTTTCCAAGGCTTAAAATGACAAAACTTATTAGTAAAGATAATCAATAATTATTTTTCATATTTTTATGCCAAAACCATATTAAGTATCACTTATATATATTTAATCATATGCAAAGTGGAATGGTAAAATGTTATGATAAGATATGAAAATGGAATATGGGAATGGGATTGAAGGCATATGAAAAAGGCTAAAATGTGGCATAAAATAGGACATAAATGGCTCTCATCAGAAGTTATGGTCCGGTTGGCCATCTCCAACATGGTGACTAAGGCAGGCCATGCCCTAGTATTTAAAGCCCTACCATAAGTATTCACAGTCAAACATCTAGATTGGTGTGAGGAAGTAAAATGGGCATAGAAGAGGGATGAAAAGGGGAGATAAAAATGAATTCATAGACAGAAAAGACCATATTCTGAGAACAAATGGATGGGCACCTAAGAAGAGAAGTGTTTGCAATGGGTTTCAGGTGTAGGAATCAGTTGGATGCCACTAAACCAGGTCATTTTTCCCCTGTGAACTCTTTTCTTTTGTTAGGGTTGTAGATTGTAGGTTAAAAAATTATAAATAATCTAGTTAATTATTTCCTCTATCATTTACAACCCATACATCACATTTTTCTTGTTATATATGGTAGAAAAGTAGATGCCATGTTGACATAGCTTTCCCTTTTGTGGCTAATATCAAACTGTTGTCATATTTTGGTCTGAACGATGCAGTTAACTGCTTAATGGGATGCCCTATAGTGAACTTCCAACCCTCTTTCCCTTTTAATGCTTTTAACTTGTCTTCAAATCCCCTTGATTGGGGTTGCGTTCAGTTTGACTAACTAAGTTAGGAAGGCATAGATCTTAGTAGTTCCTCTAAAAAAAATTTAAAAAAACTTTGTAGTCCTTCCCATTTTCAAGGAAGAATAACCTATAGGAAAATAAAGAGAAAGATTCACTCCAATCCATTTAATGTAGTTGTAATTCAAATGATGTGCAAAGTACATTCTATTAAAGGAATCCCTTATATACAAAGCTAATAAGCATAGGGATAAGCTATTGAATCATAAATGTATGTATATATATCTAGAGGGAGGTGAAAGAAAATAAGTGAAATATATAATTTAAATTAGTTCAATGAGATACTATTTGTAATTAGAGTTAAAAGATATTTAATGATTAATTAAAACATAATACTAAATTTTAGTAAGTCATATTTTAACTATTAATGTTTCAATAATCAAAATTGTTAGTTGTTCTTCACCAAAGTCTAATTTCCAGTTAAAATAATTTTGACCATTCTTTCCCATGAATGCAATGATTACTTTCCATAGGTTAAATATCAATCTAAAGGGTGGACCCTAGAGATGTTGAGACTACCATGTCCTTCATGTCAAAACAATCCCTAAAATCCATAGATGATCATAGATGATGCAAGTCCTTGGACCTTGTATTAGACATATTTTCTTATTGAGAGCTTTTTTTCCCAATTATAGAACCAAGAATGTTACATGATCCAATGGAAAAACAAGATAGTTGGAGTAAAGGACTTTACAAAGGCATAGGTAGAGGGTTGTATAACCCCTAATACGTAGCTTGTTCCTCTCGCTTTGAGGTGATCACTAAATTGGTAAATCCTATGACCTACATAAGATAAGCTTATTGATGCTCTAACTTGATGGTAGTCAAGAAGTGTTTGCTACTTGAAATTTTGTAGACATCTTAAATATGCATTTTACATTATCAATCATTTTTCTCCTATTATAACTTTTGTTCAAATAATTAAAGATTGAACCAAACAAGAAACCTTCCTTATATTATTGTGAACACATATGAAGAGGAATATGCAAAACACGCCTCGAAGACCAATTATCTAAATCCAAGGTGGTGCAGGAGAAAATCCTAGATCTTAATGAAAGATAAAATTATAGAATATGTAAAGAAAAATAAAACATAATTAACCTTCACACATCCAAATGCAAAGAAGACTATCAAATAGGTGCTACTTCTATTCATACCAAAATGAATAAGATACAAAAGATGTATATAGATAGAAAGGTTGAGAATGAGAATTCCTAAGATGAAGTGAAATAAAGTAATTTTAATGGCATCCACAAGACCAAGTAGTCTAAGAGATGAAGAGTCGCATCCTTAACAAATTTTCAAGTTCCTTTCCATGTTGACTCTTCTGCTATGAATCTTGATCAATAAATCGTTCATTTTATGAAGTATTTCCTCCTCAAATGACTCATTTAGATTTCCCATCTTCACAACATGTTTTCATATTGAATATAGATATACTCATATGTTGCACACAATATGGTGAAGTGTCATTCAATTTCAACCATCCCTTTTCCATAGAAAATGCAAGTTCTTTCTTCTCAATATTCCTTGGGAACCATCCATCTACTAGTCTCATACCTAAGATGATGTGAACCAATCCTCAATTGTGCAACTAAAATCTTAGTCTTTCCCTTAATCGCAACTCGTAGATAAGCCTTTTCATCATGTTTCTACATGGGAGGTATGTCTTGAGGATCATCATGGAAAAAATGGAGAAGCCTTTAAGAATTGTAAAAAATTAAAGAAAAATCAAAGTTAAGCAACTTGATGTAGAAAATTTGAATAAGTTATCTATATTATTTCAAAAGAAATGTGTAAGAATAGAATCTATGAAAATGAGATCTCTTGGTTTCTGACTTCTAGTTTATTTTATTTTATTTTAAATATATTACGTGAAAATTTGAAATTTCAATGCAGTAGTAATTTAAGTCCAGGAAAAATAAAAGAGTAGAGTGTATCTAACCACCTAACCACGATAAAATGATAATATTTTTTTATAATATTTTAGACATAAGTAGAGGGACTCATGTCTGGATGTGATGCATATTTTTGTAATTTTTTTCCAAGTAAATAATTAATTATGATTTTTTTATTCTGACTTTTAAAAATATAAAACTCATATGTCGTGCATAACTTGGTCAAAACTTCATGAAATTCAATTTATTTATTTTTAATCCTATAGTATGTGAAGCATAGAATGTGATGCATGTTTTGAATCCAAAAAATGTGATACCGTTTGAAAGCTATAGATGTTTTTCAATCAGCTTATCAATCACACTTTAGTCATAATTCAAATAGAAAATACATAATAATTATTTATTAAATTCAAAGTAAAGCATAATTTATATTGGTGGAAAGATGAGAATCTCTTTTAAAAACCCTTTTCATTTCATCAATTTTGGGTAAAAAAAAAGTCATCAGCCACATACCCTACAAATACCCATCATATTGCCACTTTTTGGCCCATCATGATCCTGCACATACCCTAATATTAATATATTAATATAGTACTAGTACCAGCACTGGAGCACCAGCACCAGCACCAGGGTTGAACTCTTTGACATAATGTCTTTTTTTGCAGCCAATCTATTTTCCCACATGGTAGTCCTATTTTTTTTTAACACAAGCTTTTTTATTTCCTCATTCATGTTCTAGGGAATTCTCACAAATTAATGTCTCATTTTCTCATCCACTTGTTGTTCTACTTCATCCATGTCTTTTTCATGCATCCATCATTTCTTATCCATGTTTTCAACCTTTAATAAGTATTTTAGCAATTGAATTATTTTTTATGCCTCCACCAGGAACGTTCCTACTTCAACCAAAAGGATCTCATAGGTGATTGTTTTTTGACTTTTGAGAATACTAGTGATTTCAAGTTTTTGGATTATTTCTAATTGTAGTTACTTGTGATTTAAAATGTTACTCCCCCAAACCTCACAACCATAGAGGAAAACTAGTGTGACCAACAAACCAAAAAAGGTTTTCTTGGTTTTCCAGTCCCGTAGTTTCTCTTTCCTACACCTATTATGAAGAATGTAAGTGTTAGGGAAAAAAAGGTGTATCAACCTTTGATTATTCTTAGCATGTTTATTTATTTATAGTTGTCTATTTTATTATTTGTATGGTTCATTTGGTGAAGATAACTCAAGATAGAGTTGGAAGTGGAAAGTTGATATTACAAGTGGAGTTGTGCATGAAGGAATTTTTTATTTTATGGTGGTTTTGCATAGAATGTGAGTGCTTCAGAGGTATAGTTATATTTTGGCAAGTGCAGGTTTTGCATGTGCAGGTTTAGTGATAATTGGAAGTTGCAATATTGCATGTGTTGACAAGTGAAAACTTATCGTTATGCATGTGTAGCACGGTTTTGGCACTTTTCATGTTGCATCTTCAGCCTTGGGAATTGGATTTTAGAAATATCTAATTAATGCATTGTAAGCTCCTATATATTGTTGTTTTGTGATGCAGGAGCATCCTTGGGTCATGGCAATCTTGCATCACCCAAAAATATTGTTCTTGTTATTTCCTTTTTGGCTTTGTAGTTTCATGTTTTCAGGCTTGTGGGTCATTTTCGTTGTTTGTGGATCTCTTTGGCGCATCATTCTATGTTCTTTAGGGGGTGAGTGATCTCTCTTTGGATCCGCACCTCATTCTATGCATTCACCGGAAGTAAATCCTTGGTATAAGCATACCTGTGTTCTACACGTTACATGTTCTTCTTCAGGGATTGTGGATCATTGTGGATCATTTCTTGTGTTTGTGGATCTTATCGATGTATTTTCCGATGTTCATGGGCTTGTATCTGATCTTTCCATTGGTTTCACACTGTGTAATTGCATTTATAATTTTAAATCTCCAATGATGTGGTCAACATGGTTATTTTCTATAGGTTACGTTTTATTTGTCATCATTTCTTTACCCGTGGCCGACGTAGATTGTTCCTAAGTCTCAATTTTTATATAAATCATTGTTGTAAGCTGTTTTGGAGGGGGAACAAATTCGAGTAGATCCTAGAAGCCGCGATAAGGATTTTATGAGTGGATAGAGGTCCATAATAGGTTTTTATGTTGTGTAATCAGGCCAGTGCGCCAAATCTGTAAAATTGGCATGTTGCTAGTGAATATGTATATGAATTCTCTGAGTTAATAAAGATTGATTTTGCATTTCTTTGATCATTTGGTGTTATTTCCATTGTGTTGTTCTTGTTGCATGGTTGGATAGTTTTCTTTGAAGGCCCTCCGACCATGACTGCATTAGATGGTATCAGAGATGGTTGTGAATCTTGAGTGGGTTGTGATCCTTGTGGAATTCCTTGGGTGAATAGATGGTCGGTTTGAGGCAGGCTGTAAGTGTGTTTGATAGATCACTGAGAGAGAGGAAATGGAAACCTTGCAGTCAGATCGCCAAGCTGAGGCAGTTGCACCGAGCAAAGGAAGAGATGTTGTCAAGAAGGATGAACCCTAGAAGAATAGAGCAGATGATGGAGGACTTTAGAAATGAGATGAGGAATGAGATCTAGAACACCTTGGTTGGTTTGAGGAGGAATCCTGATCCGAAGGATGAATATGAAGAGGTTAAAGAAGAACTTGAGGCTGAAGGGCCGACAGATGAGAGAGAAGAAAGATTGTTGAGAACAGTGGCACAAGTGAGTAAAATTCATAGGGTGGAGGTTTCTAACTTCTCTGGTACATTAAATCTGGAAGACTTTATAGACTGGATAGGAGAGTTGGAAGACTATTTTGAGCTTGAGAATATTAGAGACCCACTAGGGGTTAAGCTAGCACAAACTAAGTTGAAAGGGCATGTTGCTTTATGGTGGAAAGAGTTGCAGAAGGATAGAGTGGAAAATGGAGAAACAAGAATCACTTGGTGGAGGCAGATGGTTGCAAGGCTAAAGGCTAAATTCAATCCGGAAGACTATGAGTTGGAATTGTTCAAGAAGTTGCAGAACCTAAAGTAGAAGGACATGAGTGTGAAGGAGTATACCGAGGAATTTTACAAGATGACAATCAGATCTGGGCACCAAGAGATGACTAGGGAGAAAGAGGAAAGGTATATAAATGGCCTTAGATTTAACATTCAAGATGAGATGAGTATGTTGAGGATTTCCACAGTTGATGGTGCCTTCCAATTTTCTCTTAAGGTGGAAGATAAAGTGAAGAAAAGATAGCAAAATAACCCTAGAGGGAAAGAGAGGAAGATGAGCAGCAGCAAGGAGAAGCAGACAAGTGAAGAAGAATCAAGATCTAAGTGGAGTAAAGAACCAGATCAGAGGACACAAAGGAGAGGAAATGGAAGCAAGGAATTCTTGGGTAAATGTTTCAAGTGTGGAGAAACTAGACATCGATCTTTTGAGTGTTCTGAAGGATCAAGTAGAGGAACTGGTAAAAATAATTTCATGGCACATGAAGAGCAGGTAACTGGAGTGCTAGATGAAATAGAACCAGAGCAAGGATAGTCTCTTATGCTTCGGAAAGTCTTGATGAGGTAGAGCAGAGAAGAGACTAAGACTTCACAAAGGAAGAAACTTTTTCAGACTATGTACAAATCAGGAGGTAAGTGTTGTAAGGTTATTGTGGATAGTGGCAGTACTGATAATTTGGTATCTCAAGAGGTGGTGGAGAAACTTGGTTTGAAGAGGTTTTTGCATACTTTTCCTTATAAGATAAGTTGGTTACAAGATGATCATGTGGTAGAGGTGAAAGAGCAGTGCTTGGTGAACTTTAATATTGGTCCCTTCAGAGATGAAGTTTTGTGTGATGTTTTGTCTATGAGTGCATTTCATGTTTTGTTGCCCGTAGACCTTGGTAGTTTGATAGAGGAGCTATATATGATTGCAAAAGGAATCTGATTACTATAGAGAAGGATGGGAAAAATTTTACTTTGGCTTCCTTGAAGAGTAAAAGGAAGGAAGTAAGGAACTTGAGTCTTGTGAAGAGTTGCAGTGTTGAGAAGCAGGATGCAGAGGTTGTACTGAAGGATGGCATGGATTTGAAGAGGAACCTTGTGGATAAATCTGAGAGCAAGATGGTACCAGAAGGATGTAGGGGTGGAGTTATGTAGCAGAAGACTTTGGTTGCAGATAAGATGGAGACCTGCAAAAGAGGTAGACTAGATGATCGAAAGAAAGTGAGTGGTGGTAAAAGTCCCTTATTACCATGTGCAAATATGAGGAAAGGAAAAGAAGGTGAAGAGAAGAAGAAGTTGAAGAATCTGGTAAAGGAAAGAAAGAGGTTAGGAGGAAAAAAAGTACAAACAAAGAAGACATTTGGATCAGGAATGAGCATGGGATCTATATCCCGAGCCCTGTCAAATGTTCATGAGTTCCTCTCATGGAACATCTTTTCTCATCAAGGGTGTCTAATGCAAGAGCATCCTTGGGTTGTGGCAATCTTGCATCACCCAAAAATATTTAAGTTGTTCTTGTTATTTCCTTTCTAGCTTTGCAGTTTCATATTTTCGGGCTTGTGGGTCATT
>VDFB02139118.1:0-14981 GCA_007258455.2 Sequoia sempervirens | reverse complement strand
ATCTTGGGCTTACTCTCAGCTGTCTTGGGAACTGTCAGAGTCAGCACCCCATTTGTCATGTTGGCCTTCACTTGATCCAACATAACATTCTCTGGTAGACGAAAGCGACGAAAGTAAGTGCCATGTGATCTCTCCAAACGATGCCACTTTTCATTCTTGCCCAGCTCATCCTTCTTACACTCACCAGTTATACTCATAACTCCTCCTTCAACTTGAACTTTCACATCTTCCTTTTTTAAACCTTCCAAAAATAAAAAATAAAAAATTATATAGATAAATAAACTACACAATTTTTTCTAAAAAATTATTTAAAAAAATTAATCATACAATTCAAATGCTATTTTATCAAGGTTAAAATTGACTGACAATCTGTCACAAAGATAAAGATAGCTTCAAGGATCTTAAGTGAAGAGATGGCACCCCTATTAATAAGATTAACTCCATGATAATCAATAAAACTCTCACTAATAACAATGCTATTTTTGACTCCCTTAATCAAATCTATCCCTTTTCTTACAACTATTGGCAAAAATTCCTTAGAAAGCTTGCTTCAAATAGTTTTTATTGCTTCGAAAGTTAACTTATAAGATTAACCATAATGATATTGATTTGTGCAGCTCTCGTACATAGCCTGAAACAATAAAACATATTTTCTTTGAATGCTTATATGGTAAAGAGGTATGGAATTTTATTTTTTTTTATCTCGAAGGCTTGAAAGGTAACATCAATTGGTATGAAATCTTATTAGGGAAAGTCCTGGTGAACAGACAAGAGACTAGATTTGTTCACACTTGCGCTTTCGACAAGGAAGCAAGCACACCATTACTAAAAGGAATGGATGAACTTCGCGAGGAATATTACCAAGAAAAGGGAAATAAGGACAAGAAGGGAAAACATAAGGCCAGGCAGCATATGAATGAAGATTTAGGCTCGGATATGGAGGCTGTACATTCAAATGAAGATCTGTCAGCTAAGTATCCTCCACTAGGATGAGCAGGCTGAGAAACATATGATGAGAGCAGAGCGAAAGACCAATAGCTGTTTTGTCATAATGTTTTATATACCGATATGATTAAGATGTTGTGTAACTATGTATATACATATATAACTATAAACTAAGTCATGCATCCACTATATAACTGTAAGGTCAGCCTTGTTTTGAACTGGTATGCATTAAAACAGCAGACCTGGAACAGCGTAGGTTTTTTTACCACTTCTTACAACTGTGAGCAGTATATAACCGATAATGCATGCACATGAATGTAAATTGATTCACCCCTTATATTTAAATTAAAAAAAAAAAATTACTGAGAACTACACAACAAAATATCAATAAAAACATCCTACAACTAAAAAAATACCATCTAAATTATCACAACTTATTAAAACGCACATAAATTAATTAACAATACCAGGTAAATTAGTTTTGAAGATGTGGTTATCATCAGTTTCAAGCCAATCAACAGGAATATGAATAGTGACTGTGTAGTCCCCGGAGGCATTATACATTTCCCCTCTAAGAGGATTTGGGCTCCACGCATCAACATTGAATGGATCCATCATCACCTGGGATACAATCAACCTCCTCCTCTGACTCACTGCAAACAAAAATACCCTAAAACATAAGCGGTCTTAAAAATCGTATCTTAAAAATGGAAACTAGATAACTTACAGAAATTGCAAGTTAACCTACCAAAGCAAGCTGCCGAAAGCGGGCTATTTACTTCTGACTGCGATGATGTATATATAGTGGTTTGAAGTGGGAGGCTAAGCGTCTGGAAACTTCTAGGGCTTTCTCAGTGAACCGTTATGGTAATGGCACGTGTTTCTATTACTCCTTTTGTATACTCGTTGGAACTCCAAAGGAGCATATGTTACCTTTAACAAATATGAATGGGGAATATGATTGGCAATTAGATAGGGAGGTCTATAAACTCATGGATTTGGTATTTGATATTTTAGGGTAGAGGGATTAGTGGTGGTGTCTTTAGGGTTTTTTAAAATATAAATAAAGAGAAATTATTAATTATTGGTTCAATCTATGTATAATATGTAGAGAAGTATTGTTTTTGAGGTGGTTTTTTTTTGTAATGGCACGTGTTTCTGCTTCTTATGTATATTCGTTGGAACTCAAAAGGAGCATACTTTACATTTAACAAACACCAATGAGGAATATGATTGACAATTAGATAGGGATGCCTATAAACTCATGGACTTGGTATTTGATATTTTAAGGTAGAGGGATTAGTAGTGGTGTGTTTAGGGTTTTTTAAAATATAAATAAAAAAGGAATTATTAATTATTGGTTCAATCTATATATATACTTTTTTCTCAAAATATGTATGATAGCTCTACTTTACAATTATTTAAGAATTATTTTTATTTATTTATATTGTTCTTTCTTATTTACTAAAGACTTTCACTATTATAATAAAAAATAACTAAAAAAATTATTAAAATTATTATATAAATTGATAAATAAAATAGTAAATACTTATATATTTCAATAATAATGTAATAAACAATACACTTTATAAATAAATCACAACAACCCATCTTTCATGGTAATGAATGGTCGGCTTAGCACTCATTGCATCTAGGTGATGCTCACATAGGTGAAGCATTGGGCCGGAGGTCACTCATCACAATACTACTCCAACTCAAGTATGTTTAACCATGGAGTTTCCCCAAGGTTAAACCAACAATGCTTGCAACCCCATTTGCAAAACCTTCAACAACCGTTGTGCCTTATGAAGCACTCATTATAGAGGCCTTTTTAGCTCATCAATTGATGATGAGGTATTTTCCACAGCATGTCAAAATATGATATTGCTTTGAGGATTCAATCATGTAGTTTTTCGGGTCAAACTCATTGACCCATGTTTCATGAGTAGTGGTTCACTAAAATCCATCTCTTCGGATAATCTAGGCCCATTTAGCACTCATTGCATCTAGGTGATGCTCATAGAAGTGAAATATTTATTTATTTTAACTTTTACTTAATAACTTTTTTGATATTATTTATTTTAAAGAGTTATTTTATTTTTAATATTAATACAATAAATAATTAAAAATTAACATTATATTTGTCAATGGGGTTGTGCTTAAATGGAAAAGCCATATGGATCTCAAGATAGAGATCCATGTTCAAATCCCCACAAGCGACATCTTAAGTTGGAATTCCAAGTAGTGGCTCTTCAACTTTCATTGTGGCTTATTAGTTGAATAGAGTTCAATAAGTGGTTCTAAGTTGAATATGTCGCCATAAAAAAAAGCTTATTAGTTGAATAGAGATAAATGCGTTCTGTTGAAGACGCCACCATAAAAAAAAAAAAAAAAAATTATATTTAAGAAGATAGGCATGCTAGGCTTAATCTTATGAATTATTTTATAGTTTTGATTTTTATCAATATGCTGCAAATTTGAATGAAAATAAATTATTGAATAAAGTTGAATAAGTGGTTCTAAGTTGAATATTTTTCCATACAAAAATAAATTATATTTTAAGAAGATAGGTATGCTAGTTTAATTTATGAATTATTTTATAGTTTTTATTTTTTATCAATATGTGCTTTCAAAAATTTGAATCAAAATAATTTATTTTTATTTTTTTTTTTTTACAAAAAGTAAAAAGATTGAAACTAAAATAAATCATTTATTTTCATTCAATTTTTGAAAATTTTGATCATGTTTCTATGATTGATTTGAATTTTTACTTCCAAAATTTTATTTTATTTTCTATATGTATCATTTTTTAATATCTATCTAAACTACTAAATAGATTCATGAACACATAAATAAGTAGATAAATAGATAATAAGGTTTAAATTTTAAACATATAAAGAATTTGAATATGATTGATATGGATTATTTTTAAATGAAGATAAATATAAGGGTTATGAAAGCATCCCATAACATCTAACAACAAAAATGTAAAGATGAAAAAAAGTTCACTCTTTTGAAACGGAACAACCTTCAACTAAGGACTAACAAGCAACAAACTATCATGAAACCTATGGTGTTGTAAAACAAAGTAAGATTTTAAGAAACCTCAAAGAGAAGACTACCAATCAATATACTATTAGGAAAAAAAACTCTTCACATTTCTTAGTATTCCTAATCAAATGAAATTAGGATTCCTCTCCATGGAGATTAGTAAGATCTCCAAATAATGTTTGTAATTTAATATTTTTAGATAGTACATTGGCCCTTCATGTTATTTTGAATTATTTCATTTTAAACTTGAAAATTTTACGACTTTCTTGTAATGCCACTCTCTTCTTTCTTGAGAGATGACATTAGTTGGTCAATGATCATTATTTGATATCCATTTTCTTGCATTTTTAATCCTTTCTATTATGAGGGAAGACTTTCCATTTTTAAGAATCTTCCATTTGTAAGATGGTTCTTCATTTGGGAGTCCAAGATCATCTTAGACTATAAAATATATGTCTAACTATTAGAATTAACTATTTAATTACATCTTCATAAGCTTACTTCTGTGCTTTTAATTGCTAGGTTGTATTTCTTATCCTTTAACCAATTGACCTAACTTGTAAAATTATGATGATTAAGTTGATTGAAAGTCCAAATATTTTTTTTTCAAAAATAAGAAAGATCGTACCGCTGAGAAGGTTGTTCCAGCAAACAAAATTTTCCTCAAAAACAACTTTACTCAAAATGCACGAATTTATAGTCAAAATTTGTCTGTGGAGCCTTTTGATCTCAACCGTGAGGTTATTGAAACCCGAATCTACACCCAACAAAAATCTTCAAGCCAAAAAATAAAACCCTCAGATCTGAGAAGGAGTCCGCAACCCTGGAAGCTTTGATACCATGTTAGAAAACCAGGAATCAGTTGCTAGACCAAAATACTTCCACTAGAGAGAGATAATGGCGAGAATGCTTGCTATCAATATGCAAGATTGATTCATAATTGAATTGATTACAAATGTACAAGATAAGGCTTGCTTATAAAAGGAAAGCATACACAACCCTAAACCTAACTTGAGCTACAAGTTAGCTCAATTAGATAAGGATAAGAAAATACAACCTAGCACTTAATTAAAAGCCTAAGTAAACTTATGAAGATGTAATTAAATAGTTGATAATATGTACCTAAAAATAGAAGAAGCTTATCACGGGCAAAATGGCCATACTCGAAGGCATCATTCTCCATAGATGAGCTGCACCCGGCTCTATCAGCGGTCAGAATATTGGTGTATAGGTTGGTCTTTGCAGATACCATCATCAGCCACTGTCCCCCGTCCATCATTTCTAAATTTATTTTGTGACTAACTGTCATTGGCCCATTTACCTCATAGGAGTACGTGACGACATCTGGCTAGTCATCTTGATGGATATGAAGCAGTCGACGTGAGTCCCATCTCTGTGTCACATTCATAGACTAATATTCTTTGCATCGTGGTTGTCTCAACACACGCTGAGTTCAATTCGGCATCACATAGTACCAGCCTATCTTCATAGGCCCCGCCAGATCGCCAGATTTTACTCCTGTGTCATCGGTACCATATGCCCAATCGGTGGGTCTTCGGTGGCATCCGATCCATATTCAGCGTACGAGTTCATAGGCATTCACCTTTTTCGGTCTTTTGGCTAAGATCAAGTGTGCATACCTTCACTGTCACATCACTGCCTTATATGCCCCTTTCACGCTGGGTACTTCTACACCGGGCATCAATACGAAGTTGTCAATTGTCTGGTCTGCTACATCAAACAAGTAGCCCATCATCACGAGCATGGTCACCGTGTATAGGTGGCACCGGATTTCATCCAATCCAGAGGGCTTTGTTGTTTCCACATTCTCTAGTCGATCTCCATCGCAAGATCATATTCAATACGTACTTCTCAAAATGATTTTAAAAGTTTTATTGAGGGAAAGTTCTTTTTCATGATTTGCATGGCATCTATTTTCCCTAATTTGCTAGTTTTTTCAAGAGGGCAAATTTTTTGTAAAAATGCTTTCTTTTTTAAAAAAAGGCTGACGGGATTTTTTGGAGATTTTTAAATTTTTTCTATAAAACTTATTTATTTCCAAAAAGAGGAAGAAGCCAACAGTAACCAACCCCAAGATATTTTGCAGCATTTTTTCACCTCCAAAGCTGTGACAAAGGAGTTGCTTTCCGATTTTGTGCAGGAATTTGTTGTTCTTCTCTCATCATAAATTTTCCAAAAGTTGTACTTCTAACTCCATTTAATTATCATGAGTGGAAATCTCAGATGGAGTTACTACTATTAAAGTTGAAGCTGCAACAAATTACTTTTGGTCAAGATCCAAAACCACAGGGAGCAAAAGAGAAAAGAAAATGGTTTGATAGAAGAGATGAAGCTCTTGGTAATCTTCTTCTGTCCATTTCTCCAGATCTTAGATATCATGTTGAGTCTTGCACACATCCTCATGAAGTTTGGACTACTTTAGAAAGCCTCTTTGGTAAGCCAGACAAGCTCAGGAAATTTAAGTTGGAAAATGAACTGATGGGTCTTAATCCTTCAGATTTTGACAATATTCAAGACTTTTTCTCTAAGCTCAACTCTCTCAGATTGCAGTTATCAAAATGTGGGGTTGTTAAAGAGGATGAACAAATGATACTTTCTATTCTTGCTAAGCTTGGTTCTTCATATTCTGTGTTTGTCTCTACTTTCTATGCTACAATGGATGCTCTTGGTGATACATATAAAATGCCTTCTCTTGATGAATTTGTTGCACAGCTCACAAGGGAACAAGCAAAGTTGATTCACATGGGGTACATTGAAGTCTTCAACATCTCAAGCTCTTATTGTGAATGATACAAAGGCTTCAAGTGGCAAAGGAAAGAAGCACAAAAAGGAAACCAAGTCAAATGAGCAAGGTAAAGATTCTCCTTCACATGGCACTCCTGAGTCCTCATCCTCTTCAAAAGAGGAATCATCAAAAAAAAAAAAGTCCAAATGTGCATATTGCAAAAGGTTAGGACATGATGAGCATAGATGTTATAATAAGAAGATTGATGAACTCACCCACCTTCTTCAAAAGAATAACATTCAGCTTCCCTCATTAGTGTCCTCTACTTCTTCTTCACCATCACAATCAGTAGCTCCATCATCATCACAGTCAGAGAACACAACATCCACTTCTGGGCTACATAACATGAAAGGGCATGCACTCTTGGCCTCTACAAGTCCTAATTCTCAAGGATGGCTTCTTGATTCAGGGGCATCTCATCATATGGCATCTTCACAAGAAATGTTCTCTTCTTTTGAGCCTTGTAATTCACCTCACATTCTGATGGGTAACAATACATTCATGAAGGTAAGTGGGAAGGGTTCTATTGGTATTGGGGAAGGGACTTTCAATGATGTTCTTTGTGTTCCTTCTTTGACCACTAATCTTCTTTCTATTTATCAAATTACTCATGGGGGTCAAGGTAAAACAGTTGAGTTCACTCCTGATAGGGTGTATATAAGGGACTTGGAGACTAGGGATATTGTTGCAATCGGGATGGTTGATCATTCATCTCAAGTATATTCTTTTTCACATTTTGCTTCAGAAGTTGATAATGTTCCTTTGACTGCATCACACACTCCATTGAGTGTGACCCATATTAGTGAGGAGAAGTTTGGTCATCTACACCTTGGTATTTTAGAGACCTGTGTTGAGCTTCCTACACCTCCACCTCCTGCTTCTTTAGCCATTGTTGCTTCTGTTCAGCAAGATAATCATAGTTTTTCAGATCTTGCTTTGTGGGATGATTATTTGATAGGGATTTCTACCTTGTTCCTAGAGTCTCATATTACAGATTTGGAGGACACACTTGAGGGGATTTCTCTCCTCTTTGATGACAGTTTTAGCACAACTGTTATTCCATCTTCTTTGTCTTTGGAGATTGATATTTATGAGTCTCCTCCATCACTTGATTTGTCATGTTTCTTGGTTGAGTCTGACCATGATTATGTTGTGGCTCATTCAAGCTTGGAGGCTCCTACTCAGTTTTTAGAGGCATACATGTTGAGCATTCATTCTTCCTCTTTTCAGTTGGATATGGAGTGGCTTCTTCATCAACTTATGGATTTGTTTCTTCCTAAGGGGAGATGTGTTGCTTGTAGACATTGGGTCATCTTTTGTTTTTAGGCATTCTTCATTGGCTTTGGAGCTTCTTCAGCATGCAGGGGATATCTTATCTCATTACTTCCCTCTTATGGGGGGGGGTAATTTATTGTATATTCATGATGGATGAACTTCCTTTGGGGTACTCTTCATTGAGTCCCTCCATACATCATGTTTACATTCCACTTCCATGCTTGTTTTTATTTTCCTTTGCAGAGGGGTTTTCCCCTTTTCTCTGCTTTATGAGAGATTGCATTCCATTTGCATCTGTAAATGGGTACCTAACATGGCCTAGTTGCTAGGACCCATAGTAGTTTGCATTATAATCTTCTCCCTAAGTTGCACTTATGGGGGGGTGTTGGTGTAATTAACTATTTAATTACATCTTCATAAGTTTACTTAGGCTTTTAATTAAGTGCTAGGTTGTATTTTCTTATCCTTATCTAATTGTGCTAACTTGTAGCTCAAGTTAGGTTTAGGGTTGTGCATGTTTTCCTTTTATAAGCAAGCCTTATCTTGTACATTAGTAATCAATTGAATTATCAATCAATCTTGCATTTGACATAGCAAACATTCTTGCCATTATCTCTCGTGTGGAAGTATTTTTTAGTCTGTGTTAAATAGATTCCTAGTATTCTAACACTAACCAATTCCTTTTTTCTTTTTTCCATATGAATATTTGAGAATGAACAAAGCTTGGAATGGTTATTTGATGTTGTAGATAAACATGTGTTAAAATAAAGTCGGTAAAACTACAATATCATCCCTCATATTGAGAAAAAAAATGTGCAATAAATAAACTATGTGTGTAAGGTGTTCCTATCCCTAATAATCCCCTATAATGATTCTTTTAGGTGTCCCATTTATTCTAATTCTTAGTTGAACTATTTTAAGAAACTCAAAGTAATCTGTACTATCCATATTTTATCTTCCATAACTTGTTATCCTTCATTGTGTGAAGCTCAATATTATGCAATTAATTTTATTATCTCCCTTTCATATTATGAAATAATATATCCCTGTCCTTTCATATTACCACAGTAAGAATTATCATGGAAAAAATTTCTAACATGGTCTCCATCTTTGCAATGTCAAACATATAATGCACAACAATAACTAGATGCTAGAATAATTTCTATGAATTATTCCATATAAAATATTAAGTTCCAATATACCCCTAGACCAGGGTCATGAAACCCAAAGTGTGTTTAATATCCTCTAATCATTCCTTCCATTTTGAAAATTTTATTCACTTTTTGTTTTGAATATACCAAAATTTTGAAAGTCTTAACAAATTTTGTGTGACCCTATGCACCAATAATTGATGTTACTATAATTTTTATTAAAGGACATAAATTTCCTTTACATATTTAAAATATAAAAATATATAGAGGTCTATGTATTATATTATAATGAATGAAGTATACCTAACTTTAAAAAAAATCTTGGAATTATCCCAACTCAATATTGTAGATTGATTTGCAATCCACCATCTCATTGGTATTGAAATTAATGAGAATGGAATTATATTAGGACCCACTTTTACATGTCTAGAAATTCATGCTCTATTATTGTGCAAAAATCCTTAGAGGTGGATTTCTCATACATATATTGTCCATTCATAGAAACTCTATAGAAATGACACATAAGTGTTGGTTTAAAAACAAAAACCCATCTTGGAAAAACCTTTAAATAGGTTCAATAACTTCTTGAATGTGTGATATCATGAACACCCATCTTGATGGATCTATCCTAGGAGAACTTTTTATATGGGTACCACCTTAGTAACTATTTGTTTTGGTACATTGTGCATGTTGGGGAAATATTTTACCATAATTTCATAGTCTCTAAATGTACACCTTTCTTTTAGAATGTGTGAATCAACCTTTAATGTCACCTCCTACCTTAGAATATTGTCATGTGATGCTTCAATCTTACCTAGATTTTCACTAATGATCTCGTAATCATATCCTTTAAATAACTCTCATTTTAATGTGGACCAATTCCAAATATTATGATATTTGAGATGGATCCATGGGTAAAATCACATTATTTTCAATATTATTAATTATTATGTTACAATTATTAAAAAAATCCATATATGTTCCTAACTAGAAATAAAAATTCTAATCCAATAAAGCTAAATTAATATCTACCTCTACCATATCAAGTACCTCAAAATCAATTTTCAAAGTGACCTTTATATGCTAACTTATACATGCTTACTTGCATAAACACAATTCACTTTTGCACATTATTTTGCATGTAAAAGATACATGGTGAGGGACTTATAAAGTGAGGATTGACACATAGTCACACAGCAGTAAAAGTAAAAATTTATGTTATATTTTTTAGGGTGATCCCACCAATTTGGTCTACAATTTTAATGAACTGATTTTTGTTGAAATCACATATTTTTAGAAAATATAATGATTTAAGCCTTAAAAGGTTCAATTTAAAGAATTCCAATTGAAGATCATTTGATCAAACTACCTTAAATCAAACCCCCTTGGATAGAACCCTCTAGTTTTAAACCATACCTATAATAGAGTCTCCTTTACACCTATCAAAATGTTGATAAAAAACCACTTTTGATTTACCTTTTGGGGGATCAAATGAATTCATTTAAAATTTATTTTTTGTAAGTATGTAGTCCTTATTATAAGCTCCTAAAAGTATAATTTTACCAAATTAAATTTTATTATTATATTTATTTTTTATTTCTCAAGGAATGTAGGTTTTTCAACAAAATCAGCTTTCGTTCCAGTATATGTATAGTAGGATTATAAAACAAAAAAATTAAAAAAAATTATTGAAGTGCAATTCAAATATTGAACTCCTTGATCCAACAAAGAAAAAATTAATTTTGATACATTGCCAAAAAAAAACTTATAATATGAATCTAAATTCCCAAAGAATTTGCTAATTTTATCCTTTCATGGCAAAAGTTATGCATTATACAGCAGTGAGCATCACTTTTAGAAATGCTGTTTTGAAAAAACTAGTTTTTGAGGGAGATGAAAAAGAAGTCAATCTTGATTCCAAAAATTTTGAAAAATATATTTTAGAATCTATGACAAAATGTCACGTAAACTCTAGCTTACATCATCTTCAAATTCCACACGGTTTAGCTACTATAGGTGCCTCCAAAAGTGAACATTTAGATAAAAAAAACATTTCCAATGTCCGCTTTGCTCCAAAATTGTAAACCACTTCATTGGGGACCAGCATACAAACTTATCAACACAAATGAATTCAATAATTTTTAGCTAAAAAAATGTTTTTAAAAAATATGATCTAACTTGATTGATTGTAGCTAAGTTGGATATGGCCACAAATTTTCCAAATAAAAGTGTTCACTCAATGCATATATAGCACCACTTTCAGGCCAATTTACGAAAAAATAAAATTATTCAAAAAAAATGGTGCTTCAATAACTTAAATACTCGTGTAAACAAAATTTGGAAGGTAGAATGTTATCTCTTGAGGATAAATTTGATAAGTTGTGGAATGTTGTGATGAAGGGTGGAGATACCTTTAAGGTCTTGGTTATCTCAGACTCTGCCAAGGTGACCTCCCCTGTGACTACCACAAGAAAGACAAAGGAGAATGAATCTACTGATGATACCACTGCTAGGGGTAAGCTGATAGATGTTGAGTGTGTCGCTAAGAAAGGTGTTGTGAAAGATAGTGTTTTGAGTGGTGAGGTTAAAATGGGTGAGCCAGGAGCTAGAAGTAGAAAGAAAATGAAATATTAGGCTGGGGCCTCATGTTTTGAGGTGTCTGATATGGGGGATAATGTGCAGAGGTTGGATGCTTGTGAAATGGAAGCTGTGGAGACTTTGAACAATCTGTAGTGTTGCTGGCTGGTTTCCTTCTTTTTGGATATTTATTGGCTATTGTTTGTTTGTCATCAGGCTAATTGTTGCTTTTTATTGTTATCTTCTTTTATCAGCTGCTTTTTGATGTAAAGGGTTTTAAGCCCCTTCAAAACCCATTTTTTTACCTCAAATCAAAACAAATTATACTCATGTAAATAACATTTTTATTTAAATATAATAAAATTTATTGTAAATCTATAAGTGTATTTCTCAAATGTATATAATTTCTAATATTTTAATTATTTTGTAAAAAAAATATATTTACTAAACATTCAAAAATTCAGGAAAACACAAAAAAATTCAAAATATCAGACAAAAACCAAAAGCATTAGGAAACATTCAAAACACGTAAACAACCTCAAATATCTCAGAAAATCTAAACATCCAAATAAATTTTCAAAAAGACCAAAAACAACCTTAAAACATTTCAAAATACCAAAAATATTGAAATATTCCAAAAAATCCAAAACCATCCATCCCATTTTTTTTCACTCATAATAAACCTTCACCCATAATAAATTGATCATCACCTTCACCCTTTGGTGAAACAAATAGAAATCAAGTGTAGCGAATCATAAAGTGAAAACCTAAGTATCAGAATCTAAAGTCTAAATCATAGATAGATGTGTCAGTGGAGTTTATATTAATGGCTTATCATCAGCATCATTATCCTAACATCAAACAAATTTTGTTCAACATTTCGTAGGATGTATCCTTCCTACTATGGACATGAATATCAGCCATCAACTTAGCTAAAATAAATTGGCAAGAGATATATATAACACTGACTATTTGTCTTTGATATTTTCTTATGATTTACCTTAATGATCCATTCTGAGGACCTCTCACTCATGTCTATTTGAAAATATTTAGAGAGAAATGAATGGGGCGTCAATCATTATATTTCATTTGTTGTGCTTGTGGCTACTCTAGTAAAATAATCTTGGTGCATACTTGCTTAGTTGTGTGTAGGGAAGTTGTTGGGAGCACATTGTTGACTATTACGTATGCTTTGGTCCAATGTATTCTAGGCTTCTAACTTACATTTAGACAAGGTTTCCATATTTCAAGGTGTGAACAAGAACCATCCTATCTATTTGCAGAGTCAAATTACATTAAACTAGATACAATGTCATCTTAGTTATTAATACCTTGATGTATCATGTCTATGTGTTATATCAAACAATAAGGAACGGTGAAAAATTCCAATCCTGAAATATGAGCAAATCATCATCTTGTATTCATAATCTTGCATTTATCATCACCATCTCTAATAAAGTCTCAGTGGATCATAGACTTGTTGGATCTTTTTGAAGCAATCATCAAAATCAACAATCAATCATCTTGTTTCTTCTATCTTCTCTCTGTACTAACTTGGTATCATGACAATCAACAAAAACATCATCAATGTATTCATCTTGAATCCAAAAATCATTAGCATACATGCATCTCATAATCATGGCATTAAACATCGATCCTACATCATCATTCTAATTTAAGTTATGATAAATAATATAAATTTTTTATTCTAAGCATCTTAAATCGTTGCATCATATATCATAAGCATACATTGCATATCATATGATGAAGCATAAACATCTGTGTTTTCCATCCATACATCCATATGCATACATCCCATCATATTTGTATCATATATATATCGAAAAATGGATGTCATGGTACAAAATTTGGATTAGTGTATGTATATCAATCATAAATACAATATCCATGAGGCTATCAAAAATGAGCCCATGAATGTATATCGGTATCAAAGAATGGGAAAAAAAATTAAAAAGTGTCTTTACACTTGAGCTAGCCCTAATGGTTGCTCCCCTCTTTGGTCAGCCTCTCTGGTTGATCCTCAGTCCTAGGTTGTGCATTGCCCCTCTTTGAATAGATGGGCTATTTCAGTGGCACTAGAACATCTCAATGGTAATGCATGTTATATTACACCACCTCAGTCACAACCTCTCTACAATCTTGTAGATACAATCCTACCCTGGGTAGTTCCTATAAGGGCCTCTAACTACTGTTGCCACCTGATTTGTTAGTCCTTCTCAATAGTCATAGCTTGAACGTACTGTTTGGCATGATCTCTCTTTGTTGTAATGGCCTCAAACTGCTATCTAGCCTGGTCTTGCTTAGAAGTAATAACCAAAATTTTCTATTGGGCCTAATCGCACTCACCTATGACAACCTTCAACTACTGCTACAATTGTTGAATCTGAATATCTCTAGGATTAGGTGGTGGTGGTGCTTGTATAGGTTGTTGTAGAAGTTATTGTTGTAATGGCTACTACCGAATAACAAGTTGTTGAGGATGTTGTTGTACATCTAGTGGAGCCTCTGAAGTCTTCCCATCATCACCACCATGGACATCTTGGCCTCTACCTCTACCCCTACCTGCTCCCTAGCCTTTGGGTCTCGCTCACAAAGGAGCACCCATTGGATTTGTCAATCTCTGAGGAGGTGTGAACTATGCAACATAAGTAGGTGTTGTATGTGCAACTATCTGGCCCTAGTCATAGGTCCATAGTTGAGCTACTAACTATTTGAAGCCCTCCACTACCTCCAAAGCTAGAATAGTGGGTCCCCATGTGGGAACCTCTCAAGTTTACCTCACAAAAATGGCTTTATAAGCATAATCTAGCCTGTCCTATTGCTCACCGAACTATCGCTCCACTCTGTCCGAAAAGTATCTCTTGATGATTGTATGCTCCTAGCCCTACATTTGCCAAGTTTATCTGGGAAAAAATAACTACTGAGCATCATCATACCACCCTGACATCTATAGCTAGGGTTGTCATCTAAACACTGTCATGTCATTTAGTACCCACCAGTAGTAAAGGATCCCAATCTTCCCAGTGTGTCATAAGGTGATGGCACCTCTATACCCCCAAACCATGGGATCATCTCAATCAACCTCAACCATTTGCACTATCAATCAGAGCATGAAGATATGCTCGCATGCCTAAATATGAAGCATGGTAACCCTA
>VDFB02139117.1:0-11281 GCA_007258455.2 Sequoia sempervirens | reverse complement strand
AACACTCTTCGCCAAGACATCATATCGATGCCTTCAAGTTACACCGCAATGTTCCATTGTCGGCGAGAGAATCAACCTTCGGCAAGACTTCTTGCCGAGGCTTCCATGTTATCCTGAACTCACTGTTCGCCAAGAGTCACACCGAAGAAGACTGTCGGCCAGACTTTCCACATTTGGTAAGACAACATACCAAAACACATGTGTTACACCAAAGTCTCTTGTCAGCCAGACTTACCGCTGTCACCAAGAGGTTACACCGAGCCACTTATGTTACACCGAAGTCACACAGCCATCGGTGAGACCAACACCTGTCACCAAGACTTCACGCTGAAGTCTCCAAGTTATCCCAAGCCCACCTCTCACCAGGAGTCATGCTGAACACATCCCACACCGTCGATGAGACAAACACCTATCGCCAAGAGTTCTTACCGAACTCTTTTGTTACTCCGATGACTCCATGTGTATGACTATCGGTGAGACATCTCCCTGTCACCAAGACTTCATGTCGATAGGAGCAAGTCATACCGATTACTACATTGGCCGATAGACCAAAGGTCACTATATCAAAAGACTTCTATCATCATCAGATATCATTCTCACATATATATGAGTTAATTCCCGATGATCCAGCCTTGGCGAGTCTCCTTGACATCCGCTAGACCAAACTATCGCCGAGGTATCCACTCGGCAGAAGGTTACAGTGAAGGCCATAAGTCACAGCGACATCATCAGTCGACAAGACAGAAGCAAAGTCTTAGCGACATGAGCAAAACACAAGGTTACTAAACTGCTAGTCGGCCAAACAACATGAATGTCACAGCGACCATGCTTTCTCAGAGGTTTTAGTCTATGAGATTGAGGCACATTTTCCAACAAAAGTCCCACACCTGCAAAAGTGTGCACGTTGTAAGGCTATGGTACTCATAATGCACGTACCGACCTAGCTCCTAGTAGAGGTGTGCTAGCATGCTTTTCCCCCAAGAAAAAATAGTCCTATGCTCTACCATCTCACTAATAGCATGGAAAAGTCCCCCATGTAAGTGCGAGCCTCGCCCATCAATCATGATCCAGAAGGCCATAGTCATAACCATAACTCAGCAGACTAATAGTGCAGTGGTCCTCACCTGGTCATACTAGTGCATATAAATATGGCCTGTGTTGTCGCCACTATCTGTCCTCCTTAGCAGTATAGATGCCCTCCTACTGATTGAGTATCATCGAGAGCCACCCACCGTCTGTAGATGGGTGGCCTGAGGATTCGATAGACGTCCTCGAGTGTGATAGTCATCTCTCCACAAGGCAACTGGAAAGATGATGTGGTGGCATCCCACCACTCCATAAGGGTCGTAAGCATCCTCTCATGGTATCTCATCTTTGGCATGGTAAATAAGTTCCAAAGATCGACCTGTTGAAGATTTGTGACCTCGTCCTCTAAAAGACGGTCCCTCTGCTCGCCCTCCTGGATGCTCCTGAATCTCGGAGTACTCCTGTAAAAAGTAAAATAAGTCTAAGTTAGAACATCAAATTTTAGTATGAAAACAAAAAATTAATTAAGACCTATGCACACAGCGCAGATGTCTACACACTACGCATGCACCCTTGATTGCCATGGTTGCTTCAGAGATGCCAATGCGTCTCTGAGATGATAGCACAGAGTTAGGACATCGATGTGTATAATAGACGATAGTGTGAATATGGGACTTGGGCAGAGAAAACAAACACCTGTGCACCTCACCATTTTGAAAAATGTTAAAGAAGGGCTAAAATTTGCAAAAAACAGGGCTTAGAGACCTACCTGGTCCACCTTGTGGCCCTTGACAATGTCTTGCCATAACTACTCTAGCCTCAACGCCTCGTACTTCCTCCTGCTAGGCATTTTGTTGAATTTTCTCTCACTAAAGTCAACAATTTTCTCACATTGAATAGTGAAAATGATCCTTCTAGGGGCCCTCCTAGGTATATATAGGTCCCCTGGGGCCCATTTTTCCTAGAGCTTGTGGTCCTCGGTTTCTCTTGAATTTTTCCCACCAAGTTGGGGGGAAATTAAGGAGGGGGCATAAGGTCATCTCTTAATCATATCTTTCTTCTGAATCGATGACTTTTTCTTGATCATTCTTCTCTCCATAGTAGCTTTCTTTCAATTTTTTGAAGCTGACCCAAAATTTGAGTTTTGCAGGTTAAAGCTTTGAATAGTTTTTCATGACCGTTTTGATGTTGTTTGCTAAGCTTGAATGTCGAGGGAACCTTTAGTATTGGTTAGCTTGACTTCAGTGGCCATTATGGTCTCTCTCTTTTGGCACGCAAATCTGTGAAATTCAAAATTTGGATAAAATTTATCTTCTCTACTTTAGTGAGGCTAATTTTTTTTCAAAATCGAGCCCACTAAAGTGGGGGGAAAATGTAATGTCACAGAATTGCACCTAGGGGTAATTCCACATTCTTCCTTTTTTTCCTAGCATTTATGATGCCTTGGAACATTAATGAAAAAATCCCATGAGTTGGAATTTCATGATTTTGACTCCATGCAGACTTATGGTAGAGCAACGGAAGCTTGACGACACATTTCTTGAGAATCTAGGCTCAAGATGCACATGCAACGCACAAATGTCTGTGCAATGTGCTAGTGTCCTGGTGGTTTTTTGAGTTTGAAATGGGGAATTTGAAATACTAACCCTTGAGACACGTGCCCTAGCGGTTACATTTCAGAAGTAACGGCTCTTTGTCGCCCTTGCAAGCATCAAAAACCCCTTCTTGGCTCTCATTTGGGGGGTGGAAGACATTCACTTAAGCTTTCTTGTTACTGGCTCCCATTTTGAGTTCTCTTCATCTTTGATAGCAGTTCTCTCACAAGCAAAGCCATGATGGACTGAGGTCCTCCCAGTTGGAGCAACTCTTAAGCAAGCACTCAACGGTGCATCTATGTGCCTCAGAGAGTGTCTAGGCCCATGGGTAACACTCTCTCTCTCACTTTTCTTTGCTACTTGTTTATTTATTATCTTATGGTGTGGGTTCTACTCTTAAGTGGGTTTTTCTTTCACTGCATGCTTCTTGTGGTGCGGGCTCTACTCCTAAGTGGGTTTTTCTTTCACCACATGCTTTGTTTACTTCATTTGCACTCCTTTCCAACTTGGTTGTTCGTGGAGGTGGGAACACCAAAACGAGGGCTTGACCAAGGCAAAACCCTATATAGCCCCAACCTTTTCCCCTCATTCTTTTATGTGTAGGTCACAAAACAGAGCTTGGAGTGAAGATCTAGACGTTTAGAGAAAGGTGAGCTTTCTTCAAGCCTTCTTGCATTCATTTTATTTTCTGGTTTCCTAACTAGTTATTACACTTAATACACTTTAGACCTAAAAATATTATTTTTGTTCATTCGAGTTCCTAAGTCCTTTGTTGCTTGGGATGCCAGCATGTCCTTTAGACAACAGTGTGTTGCACTGGCATCCTTAAACTGTGCTGACATCTTTTGGCTAAGAGATCCATCCTCTAAGACAAAAATCTCTTGGTTTTTCTGTCTCAGGGTCTGTGATATTTTTTCCTGAAGCATAACCGAGTCTTAGTTCTTTATTATTCTACTAATTTGTTTATTCTTAGGTGTATAAGGGTAGTTCATTCCTTGGTGATCTCTCAAGAAAGGAGAAACCCGTGTGCAAAAAATCCCTCTTGTATCATAGTAAGTTGAAATCATATAATCAAAATCATAGTAGGTTAGAAAATCATCATCACCACCATTCCACTTCCATCCAATTGTACTCATCTTTTAATACATCAAAAGACTTCTACTATCAATGTATTATTATTTGAAGTAAAATAAATGGAGAAGATTACTTGAATTTAGTGATTTATTTTTCAGTGTTCAACTACTATGTCAAAATTAAATTTTATATGTTATTGTGTTGTCTCCAAAGTGGTATTCCTTTATTATTTAAATTAACACAATTTTTTGGGATACACTTGTTGTCACTGTGTGATTTTCTTATTGGTTTCTACCTAGAGTGAATTAAAATCCTTTCAAGTAACTCATTTTAATTAGTTCCTACTCAGGATTAAAATCCTTTTAAGTTGATTATTTTGATTGGTTTCCCTCACGTCAAGAATTAAAATCCTTTCATAATATCACAATTATTTGGGAATATAGCATTGGGATTAGTAAGAAGAGTATAGTGATTGAAAAACTTGCATTTGTAAAAGTTACAAACATTCAAAGTGCCTAATAAGTTATAGTTAAGCTAAAAGATAGATTCACCCTCCATACACATGTAGCTCCATTAGTCCATCATACACATTCGAGTCCATTCACCCAATAGGATTAGGCACTGATCATATTCATATCAAAACAACATTTCATATAAACTTTATTCTCATATTCAAACTTTGAATATCAATAGGATTAGATATAATTCTTGCATCTATTTCACACCTATATTCCATAAGAAATAGATTTCCCGAGTCAATACACTTCATTCTTAAATCTACTTTCATCATTGAGGTTTACCTGTCTAGGTTTAGTAGAGCCTAAAGTGCAGGGAGTTGTAGACCATATAGGTTCACTCCGTATGTTGGCCAAAACCTTGTTGAATCTGACCATAGGACCTAACATACCCTTAGGATTAACAAGCTACAATTTTGGGAACCAACAAATGCATCAAAAACATTTGCCAAAGTACCAATTTTTTCAAACTAACATTTCCATCCTCCACCATATCACGGACAAAGTGGTACTATGTGTCAATATGTTTTGTCATGGCATGAAATGTTGGATTTTTTCCAAAAAATGACACTCTAACTGTCACTGAAAGTAAAAAATTTCCCTGCATAAAAAATAACATTAGAATACAATCTTCTAAGCCAAATGGCTTCCTTGTAGGCATGAGTTGCTTCCATGTACTCAACCTCAGTAGTGGATAAAGTGACTACAACTTGCCACTCACTCATCCAGCTAACTACACCACCAAACAACGTGAATACATATCCACTGGTGGATCTTCTACTATCAATGTTCCCTACCTAATAAAAATCCACATATCCACCAATGCTAACTGAACTCTTAGATCTAGTAGAGTAACCATGATAACATAAGGCATACTCAAAAGTACCCTTCAAATACCTAAAAAATCTCTTCACAACATCCCAATGTGGCCTTCCTGGATTAGCCATAAATCAACTAAGCACTCCCACTGCTTGGGAAATTTTTGGCCTAGTATAGACCATTGCATATATTAAATTTCCAACTGCACTTGCATAAGGTACCCTATTCATGTCCTCCATCTCAATAGGATATTTCGTACAATCTTCAACAAAAAATTTCATTCCCTACAACACTGGAACAACTAACTGTTGGCAATCTACTATATTAAACCTCTCTAGGACAAAATTTATATACTTTCTCTAGCTTAGCCAATTTTTTCTAGTTCCCCTATCCCTTCTAATTTCCATCCCCAGAATATACCTAGATGAACCTAGATCTTTCATCTCAAACTGTGTTAACAATTGATATTTTAATTCAAAAATCATACACTTACTATTCCCAATGAACAACATATCATCTACATATAGGGAAATAATAAGAAGATGACCATTTTTGTATTTAAAGTAAACACAATGATCAAAATTTTATCTCACAAACCCCAAAGATAACATATAAGTATCAAACTTTTGGTACCACATTTTAGGAGACTGCTTCAGACCATAGAAAGATTTCTTTAATTTGCAAACCAGGTTTTCCTTGTCATTTTCAATGAAGTTCTCTAGCAAGGACATGTAAATTTATTCCTTCAAATCACCATGAAGAAATGTTGTCTTCACATCCATTTACTCGATTTCTAAGTCATATGTAGCTACAAGTGAAAGCAAAGATCTAATAGACATCAACTTAGCTACAAGAGAAAATATTTCTGCATAATCAATTCCCTCCACCTAGGAATATCCTTTTGCGAGCAACCTTGTTTTATGCTTCTCAACACTTCCATCAAGATCTATTTTTTTCTTGAACATCCATTTACATCCAAAAATCTTTCATCCTTTAGGCAAAGATACCAGATCCCACAATTTTTTCTTCTCCAAAGATGCCATTTCCTCATTCATGGCTTCCAACCAAGAATCTGAAACAAACATACTCATAGCCTCTCTAGCAATCCTAAGCTCATTAGTGTTAGCAATCAAAGCATAGGCCCAACTAGAATCTAACATAGGATATCCAAACCTTTCAAGTTATCGCTTAGCACACATAGACTTCCTCACAAGCTAAGGATGAGGTTCTTCATCTTCTTTAGAACTTCTAGAGTTACTTGAGCTCTCCTCATTAATAGGTCTTCCAGGATTATGTAGTTCATCCTTATTTGGAGTAAGAGGAAATTCAACTATGTCCTTTTCTACTTCTTTCACCTCTGGCTAAAGATCAACTGTAGAAGGTTTCAGCTCAAGGAAGATCACACTTCTACTATAAAGCACCTTCTTTGTAACTTGGTTCCAAAGTTTACAACGTTTCACACCAATTCCATAACTGATGAAGATACACTTTACAACCTTGTTCTCTAGTTTAGATGTTTCTTCACTGGGCACATATGCATATGCCTCACAACCAAAGGATCTAATGTGTCTCAATGAGGTCTTCTTACCAAACCACACTTCCATAGGTGTCTTGTCCACAAGCGTCAAAGTGGGAGATCTATTAAACAAATAACATGTGTAGCTACAACCTCAACCCAAAACTTTTTTCCAAACCAACTTTACTCAACATACTTCTAGCCTTTCCATCAGTGTCTATCCATTCTTTTCACAACTCCATTTTGTTGTGGAGTGTAAGGAATTTTTTTATGCCTTTTAATTTTGTGGTCCTTGCAAAACTTATTGAAATATGCTGAAAAAATATCACCACCATTATCCGTCCTCGAACACTTAATTTTTCTACCATTCTAATTTTCAACTGGGGTTTTAAATTCCTTAAACTAACTAAAAAATTCAGTTTTACTTCTAAGAAAATATATAAATGTCCTCAAATAATCATCTATGAACAAGAAAAAATACACAGATTTTGATAACGAAGGAACACTATCTGGACCAAACATATCAGCATGAATATAATCCAGAATACTAGAAGATTTATGAGGAATAGAATAAAATTAAACACAGTGTTATTTTCCATATATGCAATGTTTGCAAAAATTGAACTCAAGATTAAAATCATCAAGCCCTTACACCAGACTTTTATTATTCAAGGATTTTAAGCCTTTTTCACCAATATGGTCAAGCCTTTGATGCCACAACATTGTTTTCTTTCCTAGGAGGTTCATCTCCAAAGATTTTGTGCCCTCGAGAATAATGCATCCTTTCTCTACTTGATCAAATTTACTTGACCTTGCAAAAGCACTATTACACTATACTGTGCATGCATCCAACTGATATAGAGTGCCAATTTTTGCACCCTTAGCCAACACCATAGATCCACTAGTCATTCTACAAACACCATTCAAGAAAGAAACTTGCACACCAACATCATTAAGCTTACTTACAAAAAAGTAAATTTTAATCCATACATGGTATATGCATCACATCATCAATTCCCTTCACTCTGCCATCAGGAAATTGAATTTTGACTCTTCCATGACCAACAATCTCTAGGTGAGAAACAACACCCAATTACACCCTTCCACCAGCATACTTTTCATACTTTGAGAACCAACCTCTATGAGAGGTCATGTAAAAGGATACAACTGAGTCAATCAACCAAATATCTTCTAATGCATGAATTTCCAAGGTTGCTGTGAAGGTATCTACATTGCTCTGAGAAGATTCATTTTCAAAAGAACCATTTTTCTTTTTCTTCTTCTTCTCCTCTTTACAATCTTCCTAAATGTGTCCATTCTTCCCATGGTTCCAACATTTCACCTTGGAATTTTTACTAGGAGACTTTGATCTCCCCCCTGACTTGGATTTAGACTTCTAATCTTTCTTTTTTCCTTTCTCCTTTGATTTTTCTCAAACAACAAGAGCTTCCTTGGTCATTTTAGAAGATTTCCTCCACATTTCTTCTAACAATAGTGAAGCAACCACATCTTCCATCTTGAAAGTGGTTGTTGTACACCCAATAGGAATTACCAAGTGATCCCATGTGTCAGGAAAAGAACATAAAAAGAGCATGCAACAATCCTCATCATCTATTTTCACATTCATTGATGCCAACTGAGCAATAATCATATTAAATGCATTCAAGTGATCTGCAATAGACACTCCTTCCTCCATCTACAAAGAAATAACTTCTTCCACAAAAATCACTTATTTACCAAATATTTCCCTAGATAAATGTCACTGGGCTTCTTCCACAAAAGTTTCATTGTCTTCTCTTCATGGACATTCAAGAGAATTGAATCGACCAAGCTTGGTCTGATCAAACCCTTGGATTTTTGGTCCATTATATCCAAGTCATTTTGTGAGGTTGTTGATGGTTTGTTAGAGGAAAATACATCCCATAACTCTCATTCTATAAGGTCTTCCATTTTGAGTTTCCACAACTCAAAATTTCCATTTTTTAACTTCTCAATCTCTATTCTTTAACATGTGCCTACCATCTTAAACTCCAATAAGTTATAAACTATATTTCTCTACAAAACTCCCACTAAATAGTATCAACACAAAAAACCAGTCTTATCCAAAAGGACAAAAAATTTGGCCAAGTTCTAATACCAACTATAAGGAAAGAAGAGTGTGGAATACGCCTTCCTAATGCTAATATTCATGAGAGAGATATAGAAAAAATTTCAAAACTTGCAATTACAGAACATAAAGATGCACATACATGAATAACAAAATAGACAATAAAGAATGAATACGATATTTTACATGGGAAAACCCTTACAGTAAAAAACCCACACACCAAAGCAAAGATCTCTTATATTACAATAAAACATAAATTACATATAATTACAAAGCTATGCTCTTTCAGGTATTAATTTAGAGAATGAATTTGGCAGAGTTCTATTTTAAGTTTCCATTTGTAGTTATTAGCGGATTGGAAAGTCAATAGTTATCAACTTATGAACTCAATAAAGTTTTACTGATTCATGTTGTTGATTTATACATTATTATTTATTTGGACTTCAGGAAATGAAGACAATGACTGCAAGGCGCAAATTAGATGATAGTTATCATAATATTGAAATTCCAATGACAAAATATGAGCACACATACTAAAAAAGTGGCCAAGAATAATGAATATTTTTTGAGTCTTGGTTTGAAAAGGCAAGTTGTAAATCCACTAAGTAGTACATTATTTGTTTAATAGTGTTTAATGAAATTTTATAGGCAATAGCTTTATGTCTATGACATAATATGATATTTTTTTGCTTTACAGACAACAAAAAGAGTGCAAAGAAAATTTGGAAAAAAAACAAAAGGAAAGAAAAGATACAATATCACCATCTCATAGAAGTCGATTCTTTTGTGAAACAACAAATGCAGTTGGTGAAAATGATAGTTGTGATGATGTGCAGCTTGGTATAGCACATGGTGATGTGCAGCCTAATATAGCACATGGTGATGTGCATACTAATATAGCACATGGTGATGTGTAGCCTGATATAGCACATGGTGATGTGCATACTAATATAGCACATGGTGATGTGTAGCCTGATATAGCACATGGTGATGTGCAACTTGATATCTAGCACATGGTAATGTGCAGCTTGATATAGCACATGGTGATGTGCAATTTTGTGATATCTATTAGGACCAAATCTAAGAGAGATTATTGAAAAACATCAGGGCAAAGGAACAACATGTCTACAAATTATTTTTTCAACATTAAAGGATGTGTTTAATGATGTGGAATTTGTGGAGACCAATATTTATCTACCTACTCATGCCACACTTGATGTGGCCAAGGAGAATGAAGTTCTGATTAATGAAAGTCATTAAGGGAGATTGCTTGCATCTGTTGTGCTGCAGAGTGCACTTGTTGCATCTAGAACTTTTGATGGAACTAGTGGATCAACCATAATTACTAGTAGTGGTAATTTAATAGAAGATGTGGATGCTTTTTTCAAAAGACAAAGATTGAGTCAATATTTGTAAAGATCTACAGAGAGGAATGCAAAAGAAATAAAATTAGAAGGCAAGAAGTCATTCTTGCTTGAGGCATCGAGAGATGGTGAGCCCATTGGGCCAAATGCTGCAAATTGGGTCACCAAATTAGGTGTAAGATGTAGGGCCCATTTGGATATTTGCAAATAAAACTTTGTAGAGAAAGATCCATGAGCTGTGGAAAATGTTATACAAAAAATGGAAAATTATTTTAAGACTACTAGTGGATAAATCTCTAGAAAATATTACAAGAAAAGGATGAGAATTTTGATGAACAATTATAGATACAGTTGTAGAAAAAAATCATGTTGGGAAAAGAAAGGTTCGACTCCAGCCTATCTCACAAAGAGTGGGAGGCATTGAGAGAAAGTATGCATTTTGAAGAATATTTGGTAAAGAGTAACAAAGGCAAGAGAGCAAGAGATAATGTGAGTGTTTTATATACATTTGGCTGAGGTGGGTTACACACCAAAATGGAAAAAATTTTAGTAAGTGTATGGCTTTTTGGTTCAATTTACATTGTGTTATTTATTTTGATTTTGTATTGAGCTGACTATATGTTGAAATTGGTATTTTATTTTAGGTGGAAAGTAGTAATAGAGAAGCAAGTGCAGAAGATATCATCTATTATATGGCAACACTAGATGCTAGTAAATCTAAGAGTAGGATGAAGTTGAAATTTAGTTTGTCAACAAAGATTTCACAACCATCTATTTAATTCCCAATAGGAGCCTCTATAGATCATGTCAACTCAAATGAACTAGGGTACCAAAAGGTAATGAATTGCATATTTAGTCTCACTCAACAAGTTATGCAGTTGGTCGAATCCGTTGACCCTATAGTTTCTATGTGGAATGAGCATAAATACATGGATTTAGATGAGGTTAGAGGCACTATTGATCTCATTTTTTCTTGTTTGGAAGTTCTATATACAAATGCCTCTTAATATGTAGATTATTGAAATATGAGCATAGGAGAATCCAACCCAGTTTCTTTATTGTTGGAGTGATCCAACAAATGTTCTTTGGGATAAATTTATAGCTTGCATTCTTTACTTGACTACTGAATGCTTTGTATATTTTTTTGCATGATGGTTAAACCACATACAAAGCAATTTTATTAAAGAAATAGGAATTTTTTTTTTCCTTCATGGTGTCAATAGGGCTGTTGATATTGATAGTGATGAAGTGGACAAGAATGTGTA
>VDFB02139116.1:0-10437 GCA_007258455.2 Sequoia sempervirens | reverse complement strand
TGAATAAGTTTAGGGTTACAATTAGGGATAAGAATAGGGTTAGGGTTAGAGATAAAATTAGGATTAGGGTTAGGATAGTGTTACTAGTAAGATTAGGGTTAGGGTTAGGGTTAGAAATAACATTAGGATTAGGGTTAGGTTAGAGTTAGTAGTAAGATTAGGGTTAGGGTTAGGGTTAGGGTTAGGGTTAGAATTAGAGTTAGAATTAGGGTTAGGGTTGTAATTAGAATTAGTGTTAGTTGTAGAATTAGGGTGGGTTAATGGATAAGAATTTAATTATATATTAGGATTTTAATGGATAAGAATTTAATTATATATATTAGGATTTCAATGGATAATATTAAAATCATTTTAAGGCTGAAACCAATTAGTATTTTAATATATTTAATGTATATTATAATTACGCTATCCTTAGTATAATATAAATGTGCAATTTTTAAACTATAAAAAGAAATTATAAATAGTATAATTATACTAATTATATTAAATATAGTTTTAATAATTTTATATATGTATTTAATAGTTTTGTTAAAAAATATAATATATAATAATAATTAGTAGAATTATATTATTTATAGTTTATTTTTTATTATATAAAATATACATTATATATTAAAATACTAATTGGTTTTAGCCTTAAAATGTCCTAATATATATAATTATATTCTTATCCATTAATTTTGGTTTATCGTAATTAAGAATATATTAACATAATTAATATATAATGTGTATTTTATATAATAATTTTTTTTATAAATAATATAATTATACTAATTATTATTATATATTATATTTTTTAACAAAACTATTAAATACATATATAGGATTATTATTACTATTATATTTAATAGTTTTGTTAAAAATATAATATATAAAATATACATTATATATACATTATTTTCATTTTATTAAAACATACTTTAAAACCTTCGTATAAACCTACCAATAGCCGCGGGCAAAGCAACAAAAAAAGGGCAAATGGAAAACTTAAAAACTTAGTAAAAATATTTATTGGGCACTAGGAACGTAAAAATTATGACAATTACGGCCTCCTCAACACACGACCGGTTTGGTGCATGAACAGTCAGAGCATGGCATGGACATCGGATGGGCGGGTGCAAATTGTGGCCTGCATAGACAGTTCCCTCTGGGAAAAGGAAATCCCATGCAGTATGCATCCAGAGGACATAATGAGTACCAGCATTCAATTTTCCTCAGGAATTTTGTAATAATGGAGTCAGAAATTTGTGTGTATTAATTAAGCACCCAAAGTGATTCACTTAGCTCACGAAGCGAAAGGACATTGTGGAATGACATTGGCGGCCGACGTTAAATGCACATTTAAGTTTGGCCTTCTATTTATTCAACACTTCGAAGAAGTGATGGGCATCAAAATGGGCATGCCAGTAAAGTTGAAAAGCTCCAAGAAGGAGGCTGCATTTCTCGACTACATTTCGAATAAATGACTAAAATATATATGCGGCAACAAGGACATCTTGTACTTGGAGGCGGTAAGAATGGTGCTTGGGAAGGTTTACTGCTTCTCAAACAACCGCACAAGGGCCAACTTCAACATCTCTTCTTGGTTTTTGGCATCTCTGCTAGACATGAATTTTCCAAAAAAAAGATGTTTGTTTATGCTACGTGCGGTCTTCAAGGGCTCAATCCTGGTCAGGGATATCAACATTGTTGTAGTGGCATTACTAGGAGTTGGAATGCCATGTACGAATGATGTCCAGATGATGTGGTGCGCATGTTTGAACAGGGAGTAGAAGTGGAGTGACATCTGTTCATTCTTGACCTAAAAGGAGATGAGTTGCAATGGCACAGGCGATGGGCTTTTGTGGGTCACAAGTTCTTGATTCAGAGGTTGGGACTGGACGTGGTGATCGACATGGAATAGTGTCACTCTTTTGCAAACCTAGTGGGGTCTAGACGCTTCTAGGAGGATGCTTAGGAGGCTATGTGGTGGGAGAATGATCAGTGTTTTGTTTTTTGCATGCTTTCTCTATAATTAGTAGATAGGCTAAGGAAAATTTAGCTAGCTAGATGCCAAATTTTGAATGTATAGGACCCCACTAGGGATGAATTGAAAGGATGTAATATTTTGATATAATCAATACAAGTTTGCAGCTTCGGCTACTATTACGAATCAAAAAAAGAAGAAGGTAATATAGCCCTTATTCATCAAAAAAATTTAAAATAAAATGGTCTTGTGATATTGATAAGACTACTTGGAAAAATATTAATTATATTAAACATCAATATTCTCATTTATTTGACTAAGAATTATTTATTTTGAACTTTGGTATAGATAAACCCTATTCTCTTGAGGGAATTAGCTAAATTATAGGGGGAAATATGATTTACCCAAAGTTGAAAATAATATATGAAAATAATATATGAATTATTACTTTGGGTTAAAATATTAAGTGGATGTAAATTTTTTATTAAAAATCCAAGAGTGAAATAAATATACCTTTTATATTTTATGGGTGAAAATTAAAAAGAAAATATTTCATGTAAATAAGTTTAATTAAATATATAATACCTAGGTATTATGTTATAAAAGGGTCTTGTTGAATGTATAGATATGTTGGTTAAATGACTACCCAAAAATATTATTGTAGACATCCAAATTTGGACACTTAATTTATCCAAATTTACCAATTTTCATCTAAGCATCCTCTTATCCAAGTTAATTAAGTAATATTACTATTATTTAATTAATATCATTAATTCTGCCAAATCCCTAAGGTATTTAATTAATAATTAAATATTAAATACATTACCCTCATTAATCCTATTTTCATCAAATGAATTAAATAAATATTACATTTATTTAATCCCTCACATGTCATTTTCACCATATCCTAATCTCTTCATTAAGGATGTGCACATGCCTAATCCTTGATTAGGATGTGTCACATCCTCCAACTTTTGCAAGTTGGCTTCTAATCCACATTAACCCCTAATTATCCTCTAATTACTAATTAGTTAAACCTAATTAGTAATTTTGGTCAACTTCTCAAGGAGTTTTTAATTCCTTTATTCACCCTAGGGCTCTCTCTCTTCCCCATGTGAATTTTTAATTCACTTTTATTATTCCTAGAATCCCCTTTTCCCATGCATTCTAGAATATTTGACATGTCACCTCATGCACATGACCAATTCCACCTTTTGAGACCTCTTATCCTTTTGACTTCTCCTAAGAATGTGAATTTTTAACCACATTTATTTCCAACTACCTCTCCTTTTCCCATGGGGATTTTTGAGGAATTCCAAAATTCCTCAAATGTCCCTTTCACTCTCATTTGGGGACAAAAAATTCTTTTTTGAGGAAATCCTCTCACTCCCCAAGGTACTTGGAAGGTACTTGTCCTTCCTCCACCTCATGTACCTTTTGGCCACCTCACTTACACCTCATCTTCTCTTAGCCACTTCACTATCCACATGTCAAGATGTGAGGGCTTGTAGTTCTCAACCCACCATAGCTCCTTCATCTTGACCTGGATGAATTTCAACCATTGAATCTTTAGAGAATTCAAATTCTTCTATAAATACCCCCTCCTCAAAGGCATTAAAAAAAAAACACTAAGCCATTTTGTAACTAAATGCTGCCATTTTGTGCACTCATTTAGCCATCAATTCCATCCATTTGCATTTGCATCCAAGCACATAATCTAATCCTTCATTTTAGCCATATCAAGAGCCATCAAGGAGCATACATATCAATCCAAATCAAGGGCCATCCAAGGAGTTTCAGCTGCAAGGAGGAAGGTATAACCATTTATCTTCATTTAACATTTTCCTCTTTGTATTTTCAAATTCCTTAGGCTAATCTTGAGGTGTTTCATTATGTTTTCCATTGCATTTTAATTGCTTAGAATAGGTTAGACATTTTGATATCACATTTCTGGCACGCCCGGTGGGACCCACAAATGGGTTCCTATATTTCACGTTTGTTGTTGTTGATATTTTTGCAGGAACACGTCGCAGTGGGGCGATTATGCTCCTGATTTTTCCGCAGTGGGGCGATTATGCCCCTGATTTTTCCGCAGTGGGGCAACTGCGCCCCTGATTTACTGTAGTGAGGCGATTATGCCCCCTTGGCTAAAAATTGTTTTTTGTGCTAACATTTACTACAGTGAGGCAATTACGCCCCCTTAGCTGAAAATTATTTTTTGTGCTAACCCTTTACTGCAGTGAGGCGATTACGCCCCCTTGGCTGAAAATTATTTTATGTGCTAACATTTACTACAGTGAGGTGACTACGCCCTCCTTGGCTAAAAATTATTTTCTGTGCTAATATTTACTATAGTGAGGCGATTACGCCCTCCTTGGCTGAAAATTATTTTTTGTGCTAACATTTACTACAGTGAGGCAATTACGCCCTCCTTGGCTAAAAACTATTTTATGTGCTAGCATTTACTGCAGTGAGGTGACTACGCCCTCCTTGGCTGAAAACTATTTTATGTGCTAACATTTACTGCAATGAGGCGATTACGCCCTCCTTGACTGAAAACTATTTTATGTGCTAACACTTTACTGTAGTGAAGCGATTACACCCCCCCTGGGCTGAAATTTGTGCTAACACTTTTCCGCAGTGGGGCGACTATGCCCCTGATTTTTCACAGTGAGGCGATTACGCCCCTGATTTACTACAGTGAGGCGATTACGCCCTGATTTTCCGTAGTGAGGCGATTACGCCCCTGATTTGCTGCAGAAGGGCGACTGCACCCCCTGGAAGGTAAAATTGTTATCTTGGCTTTGGTTTTCTTTACTATTTTCTCCCTAACATTGTTCTTGCAAGGATACATGTGTTTTTTGCTAACTTTTTGCAGCATATTCTTGTGAAGTTGGTGGAGGAAGCGGGATAAAACATCTAACATTTGCTTGCAGGGCTATCCATTTGCTCAAACTTTTTAAACTATCCTTGTTGTTTGCATTAATCTAGGAACATAGTTTAATTAGAGGGAGTAATATTCATTGCTTGTTGTGCTTGTCTTCCTGTGTTACCCAAAGGGAGCATTAGCTTGTTTTTGCTTTCCCCTTGCACTTCGTGTGAGCCTGGGGAGTAGTTGGAGACGGTTAGTGCTTTCTTTATAGTGGGACCTGCTTGGGGATTTTATCACCCCAAGGGATGATTCCAACCACACGTACCAGCAGGGTATATAAAGGGGGGAGAGCAAAAGCTATACCGGAATCCAGTCACGTCGTAATTGGCGGAGCGTCGAAGCTAGGGTGATACCTAGATAGACGTGAAGAGTTGGTCCGAGCCCTTCAGTATCTCGCTAGGGTTCCCGACTCACGCTTGTGACGAGCTGGTGTTCACGGTTGTGCCTCACATACCAAGAGTATATCGAGGACTCCCTAGACACCTTGTGCACCCTAGATTAAGACCTCTTTGGCCATACCCTTAACACTAATCATAGGATTGTGTTTGCTTGAGAGTGTTTTCTTGTGAGAAACCAGTGAAATTTTTGGCAAATTGGCCTTATCATTGCCATTTTAAGTCCTTTCCATAGTCATTTTCATCAAACCAAGTCCCAGATATTCCGCAGTGAGGCGATTACTCCCCTGATTTACCGCAGTGAGGCGATTATGCCCCTGATTTTTTGCAGTGAGACGATTACGCCCCTGATTTACTGCAGTGAGGCGATTACGCCCCTGATTTACCACAGTGAGGTGACTGTGCCCCTGATTTACTGCAGTGAGGCGATTACGCCCCTGATTTACTGCAGAGGGGCGAATTTGCCCTCTTGAACACCTAAAATTGCCCCATTTAGATCTGTTTAGCCTCTAAATCATCGTCTAATCATTCCAAACCTTTGTATCATCATCCCAAGCCTCAGTTTTGTCACTCTAAGTCTCCCAAAACCTCCATTTGATCATTTAAACCTCCATCTTATCATTCCAAACCTCTGTTTAACCATTCTAAATCCCCATTCATTCTCCACAATTATCTTCAATCCACCCGTTCATTTTAATTTTCCCATAATCCATTCAAAAGTCCATACCCTCACCTAATGAACACCATAATTTTACCATTCACGTCACCAAACACCACCCATAACCAAACCGCCTTAACCTTGAGTTACAAAGTGATTACCCAAATTGACCATAGCACTTGAATTTGATTATTAGTCGTTAACTTCGACCCAAATCAATTTACTTCCATCTTGAGGTGAATTCGGTGTCATAAGTTATCATTATCGTCGGCCCAATCAATCCATTTTCGATCTCAAAGTGGATTCGGTGTCGTAATCATCCTCTTAATCAATCAAAGCTCTAGGTCACTAAGGGTAACTTTCTTTGATTAAACTTAAGGTCTCTCTCACATCTTTCATCATCCAATCATACCCATCTAATCATCCAAATCTATCAAATCCAATCGTTTTGTCAAATCATCCACCACCCGACGGATGAATTGATTACCAGATTATGAAATATCCTAACTGAGCTGAGTCCAATCCTGATCTGAGTTTGACCCAAATCCCGATTTGAGCTTTAGTCCGATCCCATCCAAAATCTTTTCATCCATCCTCTTTATCCTTTCACCATCATGAATCCTTATCCTCCATCAATAATGGTCAAGGGAAACCCTAATTACATTGACAATGATAACGAAAGTCTTGTTGATCAAGAGGAATATGACATAGACCCCCTTGACACTATCATTGATAGTAAGCTTTCTCCACCCACTTTCCAAAATCCAATCACCCCCTCGAGTTATCCCATATGTCTTCGCTGGGCCTGCCTAATCATGGGTTTTATGTTACCTTTGACAAGTGGATATCCGCTTACCATCATACCCTTCATCTACATCATCCTCTTTATCCTAGTCTACCATCTCACTTAGCCCTATCCCAACCCCCCATCCACATCCTCCTATCTAAATCCTTCATCCGCATATACCCACTACCCTAATCTTCCATGCCAATCTACTCACTCTAATCCTACATTCATACCTTCCTATCCTAATCCAACATCCACATCAACTTATCCTAATCCGACATCCACATTTCCCTATCTCAATCTGCCATCTCAATTTTCCCATCCTAATTCACCATCCCAATCCCCTTATCTTAACCCTTCATCTAACCTTAATCCCCCATCTATTTCCAGTCCTGCATCCAATCCCATTCCCCCATCTAATCCTAGTCCACCAATCCATAATCCTTCATCCACTCCTACCACGCCATCTCAGCCTAGAGCATTCAAGCTCTTCACTCCAGAAGTTCTCCAAGGACTTATAACAAAGAAGACATCTCCCACTCCACACCTTGAAGTTATGGAATCATGCCATCCCAACCCATCATCCATGGTCGTTAGAGATGAGACCCTTCTCCACCCAACACCTATCATTGATGGTACCACCCCTAGCACCACTCAAACCATCGAAACCATCACATCCTCTAAATCTATTGAGCCCCCATCTCCTACCATCACATCCTCTGAATCCACTGAGCCCCCATCTCCTACTATCACATCTTCTGAATCCACTAAGTCCCCATCTCCTACCATCACATCTACCGAATCCATTGAACACCCAACTCTTACCCCAAGAATCATCGAACCCAACGAATCCCATGAATGTTTTGAATCCTCCATCCTTCCATCTCCCCAACTTGAAGAGTCTCTCCACCACTCTGTCATCTTGCCATCCACACAAGATGAGTCATGCCAAGAGTCTAATCCAAAGCATGCCAACATATCCCCTTCTCTAGATCAAGATCCTACCATCCTATCTAGTTCACCTCAAGATCACAGTCCCCCATCCATTCCACCCCATGATCCCCTTGTCTCCACCACTCCATCTTCATCTTCATCGCATGAGCCCACTACCACAAATCCAGATCCTATCATATCCCCTAATCCCTCTCCTGATACCACCCATCCAAATGTTGCTATCGCATCATCTCCCTCTCATGATCCCCCATCATCGCCTAAAAATGCTATCCCCACATCGCTTGCATATCCCCTTGGTACTCTCACATTCTTCCATGGTGGCCTCCTCGCAGAAGAAAAACATAGTGTATATACCGCCCATCATCCTCCACCTAATAATGGACTCGCATCATGTTTCCAGAATAACACAAATCCTATCATGGATTGCATGCTCAAGAAAATGAACTATCAAGGAAAAGGTCTAGGCCTTCATGAGCAAGGTATTTTAGAGCCCATCTAAGTCAAAAAAAAAGTCTGCATGCAAGGTCTTGGACCTATTTCCCAAGACTCACAATCTAAAGATGTTGGTACAACCTCTAGACGTCCTCAACGAGCCTTTTTCACAAGAAATGTCAGCTCTTCCCATCACCCCACCAGATCATATGTTGCCATCCCTCCTCCTCTATCATATCACCTCAAAACCACCGTCCATATCCCTCCTTCATCTGCTCCATCCATTTTGGGTCCTTACATCCCTCCATCTACCATCTCCAATCCTCCATCTACCATGCCCATGTTTCCTCTAGGTCCTACATCTATTCTGGGCTCCTATATCCTAAAATCACCTCCTCCATCTCGTCCTATCCATCCTTTCATCCATTCATCACCTATCCATCTCATCCATCATAAACATCCCTCTCACATGTCCCCTAATCAATATCAACAAAGGCACATACCTGCACATCCTCCATCTACACATAATCCTACCTTCGTCGCTCCACATCATCCATCTCCTCGCACCCATCCCATTTCTACCAAAAGCACTTTGGGTATTAAAACAAGAATCTATCAATCTAAAGATCCACATGAATCTAAAGCTTCTGATGTCCCCTCCAAAAGACATGGTGAAGAGAAGAAAAATATAAATCTAAATCCACATCAAATCCGTAGGCCACAAAGGCCCACCAAAGCAAAGATCAAAACCATGTGGATCCCAAAGAAAAAAGATGCAATGCCATCACATGAAAAATCTGTAAGAACATCCAAAGTTGCTAATCCAATAGCTAGTCATACACCCCTTTCATCTCCTAAGTCTGTTTTGGGTCCTTATGTTCCAAATTTCACCACCCCATCTCCTCCATTATCCACACATTCTCCATCCCTTAATCCTCTTATCTTTTCACATCCACCACTACATGTGCCAATGTTGGTCTTGAACACATATCCCCATCACATATCCCCCCATCATTCCATCCATACCCTTTGCAGCATCCCATCCATTATCCCATGTATCTCCCCTCTCAAATCCCTCTAATTCATCATCTTGCATAATCCATTTATCCTAATAAGGTCGTACCAACATCCAACAGTCACTTCAAACATGGGCTCTTAATACCTCATATAGAACTTGATGCTTGAGTCCTTCATCCATATCCTTAGCATGTATCTTCTAAATTCCCTTATCCACATCCCTATCCTTATCCATTTTCATCCCCCTATTATCCAAAAAATCCAAAAAAATAAAATAGGGGTGAAGCCACATAAGTGGTTTACACTTTTGAAGAGGAAGGAAATTTGAGAAAAAACGACCCCATGGCAAAAAAATTGGTTTTAGGGGTTCGCATGAACCTAGATGTTCGACCGAACCATAAAGGGGTTCGACCGAACCAGGGTTCGAGCGAACCCACTAACTATTGGGCCCACATTTCCCGCCGAAAAAATAAAGGAAATGTGCATATTAGGGGGGGTTCACATGAACCAGGGTTTGAATGAACCCTGGTTCACTAGAACCCCTGGGGGTTCGCTAGAACCCCCCTGGTTCTAGCGAACCCCCTTTTTCCCTAATTTTTTAATTTGTACACACAAAAACCTAAAATTTTACGCTTTCAAGCTCTGGTTGGGGATGAAAATGGGGGAATATTTAGAAACCAAACTTGGAATCGAGTAGCCTTCAGAATGAGCTATCCAATGAATATAATTTTAGTATGTTTTGGTTTTATTATCTATCTATTTTTTAAGTTTTATTAAATATAGGTTTTTCATTGAAAACAAAAATCTTTGTTCTGCATAAGTGGAAAAATAGAAGAATATAAAAAAAAAAATTTAAAAATATGAGTGCAGCAGATATTGAAGTCCTTGATCCAACAAAAAAAAAGAGAAGAATTTTGATACATACAGTAAAAGTTATGCGTTATACGGTCGTGCTAGGTCTGAATTGTCATTTGATTGACTTTGAAACTTGATTAAGAAAAATATTCAATAAAACTATCTAACCAAGTGCAAGCACTATATATCGGAGTTACAAATCTAAACTTGAAAGAATTAGAATTTTATCCTTCATGGAAAAAAAGTTATGCATTATACGGTGTGCGTCACTTTTTAAAAATGCTATTTTTTGAAAAAAACCAGTTTTTGTGGGAGATAGAAAAGAAGTGTAATCTAATTCCAAAAATTGAAAAATATTTTTAGAATCTACAGACAAAAATGTGACAAGACTCAGTTTACATCATCTCAAATTCCTTTACGGTTTAATCGCTATAGGTTCGA